>PVJS01035167.1:0-21164 GCA_004027185.1 Glis glis | reverse complement strand
GGGGATCCCCGCCCGGGGGAGTGGGGCTGAGGGCGGCGGAGTTGAACTGGCCTGGTGGCCCCTGGGCAACCCACCCCCCTGCCCACAGCGCTGGCCGGCGAGGACTGCCTGTGGTACCTGGACCGGAATGGCTCCTGGCATCCGGGCTTTGACTGCGAGTTTTTCACCTTCTGCTGCGGGACCTGCTACCAGCGGTACTGCTGCAGGGACCTGACCTTGCTCATCACCGAGAGGCAGCAGAAGCACTGCCTGGCCTTCAGGTGGGCGCCTGCCTCCTCACCCGGACCCCTTCTCCCTCTCAAAGGGTCTCCAGCCTCCTCTCCGTTGCCCACCTCCACATTCTTAGCTGCATGGAGTCTCCAGGACTCCAGCTTGGTGACCAGGCTGGGTGGGGTGGGGGCTCCAGAAGAGGCATGTTAGTTACCATCACAGGCTTGGGCTGGGCTGAGTGTCCCAGGTCCCTTGGTCCTGCCGGACCCTGTGTAAGGGACTGTATGGGGTTAACACCCAGACTGCAGTGTAGCTTTGAAGCAGCAGCTCTGGTAAAAGCAGGGTTTGATTCCCAGGTCCACTTCTTTCCAGCTGTGCGATTTGGGTGAAGATACCTGTCCTTTATGAGTCATTGTCCCTCTTCATAAGATAAGAGGGTTGCCAAAATTAATGGTTTTCTTTTCTTTTGCGGTGCTGGGTTTGGAACCCAGGGCCTCACACATGAAGTGCTCTACCACTGAGCTATATTCTCAGTTCCAAAATGAGTGGTTCACAAGCTTCTCTTTGAAGGGGGCTGCTAATATATGAAACAGATATAAGAAGACTGCCTGAAGTGAGGTTGAGAAAAAAAAAAACGACCCTTGATTATTTCTAAGGTTCCTTTTAGGGCTAATATGTTGTAAGTCTAATCAATTAAGTTGTAGATATAAAAGTGGTGGTGAGCCAGGCGTGGTGGCGCACACTTGTAATCCCAGTACTTGGGAGGCTGAGACCCGAGAATCCGGGTTCGTGGCCAACCTCAGCTAGAATCCGGGTTCGTGGCCAACCTCAGCTACTTAGTGAAGCCCTCCGCAACTTAGTTAGACCCTGTTTCAAAATAAAGAATAAAAAATAGGGCTGGGGGTGTAGCCTGGAGGTAGAATGCCCCTGGGTTCAATCCCCAGTACTGCCAAAAAACAATAAATAAATAAACGTGGTGGTGGAGGGGCACACTACAAATCCCAGCATGCTTCACACCTGCCTGCCAGGCAGCATAGCCCTGTGGGAAGTGGTGAGATCTACTCCACAGGGACTGGGCAGAGTCCCACAAGGAACCTCAAATCTTAGCATGCTGTCGCCCCCTGCTGGCCAGGAGTTGGAGCCAGCAGAGCCAGGACTCCCTCCTATGAGTGTTGGAAGGTGAGAGGGCCTGTTCTTTGTCTCAAGTCCCAAGACCATAGCAGGCATCGCCTCTGCTGTGATCCTCTTTGTCGCCGTGGTTGCCACCACCATCTGTTGCTTCCTCTGCTCCTGTTGCTACCTGTACCGACGGCGCCAGCAGCTCCAGAGCCCATTTGAAGGTACGCACAGTACTGGGCTAAAGGGGCCTGAGCCCCATGGTGGGCAACAGAGAAGTCAAGGATTGGTGAACTCTGTGGTAGTGTGTGTTTCTGTGTGTATACACCTGTCAGCATGTAAACTCAGAAACATGCATGTAAGCATGTGAGTAATAGAATGTGCCTGGGGAACATGGGACTGTGGTTCCATGTATGCGCACACACACACACACACACACACACACACAGATGTTCACCAAGCTCAGGCTGTCAACAATGGGGAGTGTGCAGTGGCCATATGCATCCACCTGACTCAGTAAGGTCTAGAGTGATGAACACTGAGCCGGGTGTGGTGGCACGCGCCTGTGATCCTAGTACTTGGGAGGCTGAGACAGGAGAATCGCAGGTTTGAGGTCAGTCTCAGCAACTTAGCAAGACTGTTTCAAAATAAATAAATAAAATAGGGCTGGTGATGTAGCTTGGAGGTAGAATGCCTCTGGGTTCAATCCCCCGTACAAAAAAAAAAAAAAAAATCAGATTGGTAAACACGAATTGGGTGTGCTCCAGTGTAGAGTGTAGAGTGGGATGTGTATCAGAGTGTTGCAAGTAACTGCACATGTGCCCAACCCTGGTGGGCATGGTGATGATGATACCATGCAGGGGAGATCAGTGTGGGAGGGCAGAGCTGGAGGAAGGCCCTGTTGGTGGCAGTTGTGCCGGTTTACAGATACAACCCAAGTGGGGCATTCCCCAGCCCGTGCTCTCTGCTTTGTGAGGTCTCTGAAACCTGCTGAGGGGAGTGAACTTGCTAAACAGTGGCCAGCAAGGCCATGTGCACAGCTTCCTGCTCAACTCCACCATGCAGGGCCTGGGAGGCAAAGGCCACATGTGGCGAGCCTGGAGCCTGTCAGAAGGTTGCTTATCCTGGGAAGGAGGAGGAGGAGGCTTCCCTCGGGTGGTGGGGCTCTGAATGCTGATCCTTGTCCCCCACCTAGGCCAGGAAATTCCGATGACAGGCTTCCCAGTGCAGCCAGTGTACCCATACCCCCCGGATCCCAAAGCCGGCCCTGCACCTCAGCCTGGCTTCATGTACCCACCTAGTGGTCCTGCTCCCCAGTATCCACTCTACCCAGCTGGGCCTCCCATCTACAACCCTGCAGGTAAGTAAGCAATCTGGGGCCCCTTGTTCCTGTGTGCCCCACCCCGTGCTCCAGCACCTCCCTGGCCTCTCACCTCTGGATTGCCTCTCAGACTTCCCCACCCCAAGCCAGCCAGCTCCTCCCCATGGACCTCACATACCCTGGGGCTGGGGTTCACCTCCTGTCTTCTGGTGCCCCCACTGACCTCATCCTGTCTCCTTGGCTTTCAGCTCCTCCCCCCTATATGCCACCGCAGCCCTCTTACCCAGGAGCCTGAAGAACCAGCCGTGTCTCTGCTGCCCCTTCAGTGATGCCAACTTTGGGAGACACCCCATCCTGTACCTGCATCTGGCCCTGGGGGTGGGCAGGGGTCTTCTAGTCACCAGGCCCCAGACCAAGCTAAGCCCTGGACCCTACTGAGGACAGGGCCCAGAGAAGTGGAACAGGATCTGAGCTGGAACTAGGCCATGTGAGGAGGGTGGGGAGGGCCTAGGGTTGGTAGGCTATTTTACTGGGGGCAAGGGAGGGAGATGACAGGCTGGGTCACAGCCCCTGCTTTTAAGTAGTCCCTCTGCTCCCAGGATCCCGACCAGAAGCACAGGGCCCCTCCTCTTTGCTAACTTTGGGCTGGGGTGGGGGCCCTGGGAAGCGCCATCAACAGCTAGCAGTGGCCCTCCCCTCTGGCTGCCCCGCTGGCTAGGGCTCTGGCCTGCTGGATTAAAGCTGTAACGATGTAAGTCATATCAGTGGCATCATTGTGTCCATCCACACCTTCCAGTAGCACGGCCTTCCACTGAGCCCAGACTGCTGCAAGCTCCACACCCCATGCAGGGGAGCAGAGCGGCAGTGCTGGAGCACAGCACTGCCCTCAGCTCATCCCAGGCAGAGCAGCCCCAGGTGAGGGTGCCAGTGGGGTGGATTTTGTGGGAACTTTGAAGAGGGTGCTCATTTGCGTTACAGATTCCCTGCTCTGATTCAGGCCTCTGGGACATCCGAGATGCTACCAACTGTACAAAGGCACTCCCCCATCCAGGTACACTTAGACTCAAATTTGGGCCCCACTTGTGTCTCTGAAGGTCTCTAAACCCCAGTATCTTCATCTGTAGAACGGAGATGACACCTTGGAGCTGTTTTGAGGGTGAAACATTGTGTAAATGAAGCTTTAGTCCTGTCCTTCCTTCCTGATCTGAGATCCCAGGAGTAGGAGCCATGGAAGGGGCATCCAAGAGACTGGTGCAAGGTGCCTTTGTCGGCTGCTTGGTCATCAGGGGACCTAAGACATCAGGTCCCCAGGGCCTCCCACTGAGCCAGGCATATGAGCTCATTTGCCCTTCTTCCATGAAGTCTGCCTAAATGAAGCAATCTGGAGGGGCAGCAGGTGCTAGAGCGGTCTGGCCATCTTCCCTTGCTGTGCTCCCTGGGGTCACAGTCCTTGTGCTCTCAAGACTTGTCTGGTGACAGATCCAGGAAAGAGAGTTTTATAGTTTTTGTTTGGGAGTGGTTCGTTTGTTTGTTTTGTGATGTGGGAATTGAACCCAGGGCCTTACACATGCTAGGCAAGTAGTCTACCACTGAGCCACACACTCAGCCCAGTTTTATAGTTTCTAATTCAAATGGGGAAAGTGTCAGCTCAGTGTGGCAAAGTCACCACTGCCCAATGTCCCCTCCTTTCCCCGAGCCCCTTCTCCCAGTTGCTGAAGCTCAGCCCTCCTTTTCTCTCCACCCTCAGGCACTGCATCCCCAGTGCAGCCACAGGCCCTGCTCTTCTGCCTCTGCCACAGGCTGCTTTGTTAGGCCTCTGGGTTCCTGCAGCCCAGCTGGGTTCTGGATAGGCCATTGTGCTGACCATGCTCCAGGCCCTCTGCCACCAGAGATTACCTCTTGTCACACAGCCTGGAAGGCAGGAATTCCTGGGCTAGCGCTATGCAGAAGTCTGCCCCCAGATTCACAGCTTCCCCCTTCCCAATGAAATCTTCAAGGGGCCCACAAGTTTGCTCCCTTGAAGATCCAAGCAGGGAGGGGCGGCCAATACTGGTGAGGACAGACCTGGGGCCAGAGCTGCAAATCCAATTTCTCTGTGAGGGTCGGGGCAAAGGGTGGGTGCTGGGGCCACGGAGAGGTTGTGCCTTCACACTTCGAGAGGGTCTGCCCAGCGTGGGGGTACACACCTGTAATCCCAGTACTTGAGAGATCAAGACAGGAGGATCTCAGGTTCACAGCCAGTTTCAGAAACTTAAGTGAGATTTTCAGCAACTTAGTGAGACCTTGTTTCAAAAATAAAAGGGCTGAGGGTATAGCTCAGAGGTAGAATGCCCCTGGGTTCAATTCCCAGTACCAAAAAAAAAAAAAGAAGAAAAAGAAAAAGAGAGGGAGAGAGGGTCACCAAGTCCTTGAGGTTTGGAGCCCAGCCTCCTCTATCCTGAAGCTGGAAGGTGGAGATGTAGAGAATAAGTCTTCTGAGTTTCCCTGAGAAATGATGTAACATATGCAAGGCCGTGACAGTCAGAATTAATTATCCTTGACTCAAGAGTCTGGGGCCAATGAGAAATTGCTCTTGGGTAGGAGGCAGGTTTACCCCAGCCATTGCTGACAGTGGAAGGGCGTGGAGCTGCCCTTGTTTCTAGTTAACTCTACAAAGCACTGAAAATAAGAACTGTAGGAAAAAAGGGGAAACCCTGACGGTGGGGCTCCACATACTCTGAGTAGAGGACACTGTCACATACTGGTGTTCTTTAAATGAGGGCAACACTCCTTCATCTCTCCCAAAGCACGCTAACCTCTTCTGACCCCATCTCCTGGGGCTCATCAGCAGCAGAATGAGAGCCCAGCAGGGCCCAGCAGAGCCTGGAGCTGGAGCTGCCTCTTCCTATCATTTGTTCTTTAGCTAGCACACCTGAAAACCAGTCAGGCACCCCAGAAAGACAGGAAGGGCTGGGGAGGCCAACGTCCTCAAGGACTGGAGGGACTCCAATGATGTAAATAGGGTCTTGGTAGGCTGGAAGGGAACATTGAGCATTCTACGTGGGCCGGGTCTAGGAGGACTCCATGGAGAAGAAACAAGGGTCCAGGGCTGGGGATGTAGCTCAGTGGCAGAGTGCTTGCCAAGCATGCTTGAGGTCCTGGGTGCAATCCCCAGTACCTCAAACAAACAAACAAACAAACAAACAAAAACAAGAACAAAAAACTCTGGGCCTATAGAGGGTTTGTCTAGCATGCATGAGGCCCTAGTTATATTCAGCACTCGGGAAAAAAAAGATCAACATGAACCTGCTCAGGCTGATGCAGGGAGGCAGAGCTCCAAGGAGGAGTTTAGGTTCAGGGAGGTTCAGGGAGAGAGCTAGGGCAGAGACACATGAAATGCAGTGGGGGCTGCTGGGAGGGTTAGCAAAAAATGGGAGACACCATGGGGGTGGGGAGAAGAGGGCAAGAAGGGGAATAGAAGGGAAGCGCCTGGGAAAGCGAGCACGTTGGGCAAGGAGTGAAGGAAGGTAAGATGGGGTGAAGGAAGAGGGGCTAGAGAACTGGATGAGGGAGCCTGGGACTGGGAGAAAGTGCACAGACAAGATGGGCGGTGGGCAAGGCAATCATGGGCCCGGCCTTCAGGTTGACCTCCAAGGTAGAGGGCCTCCCCAGGAGAAACTCCAGGGATGGGGCAGCGCATGGACCCCTGAAAGGGTGATGGCTGGCCTTGGCCTTCCAGAAGCATGCTCCTGGATGACCGCTGCCCAGACCTTACATTTTTAAAGAGGGCCACGTGTTTGAGGAGCTCCTAACTCAGTGCTGGAGCCTGGAGCCCCTCAATCGCTCACCTGCTCTTTGAACGCCTGTGACAGCAAGTCTGGACAGTGACTCGGCAGCCCTGGGTGCCCCCCAAGGCCAGAGCCAGGCCCTTGATTCTAGCCCCCCGCCCCTCCCCCGTGTCCCCTGGCATAAGAACAGAGGAAGGACACTTTAACTGCAAGGGTGGGGCCAGGAGCCAGGTGAGCCAGGCAGGAGACACGGAATGTAACACCCAGAAGTGATGGGGGAGCCAGCTGGGGCGGTGACACAGAGGGTATTCCAGGGGGACTTCAGGCAGAAGTTGCAGAGGTCAATCGCCGATTCTCCCAGGCTTTGAGTGAGGATTCATCAACTTGAACATGTCATTTGCTTTCTTCGAACCTCATATTTTTCCCTGGAAAACACGGGTGCTGGACAAGGATAGATGCTTTCTGGCTCTGCTCCCTGGGTTTTAGGAAGGGAAAGCGGGACCGAAGGATGACTGCCCGTGCAAGTGAGCAGGCGAGCGGCGGTGGGAGCCTCGGCGAGCGCGGGTCCCTCTTCCTCTTCTGAGCGCACCGCTGCGCACTAAGCACCCTCCTTTCGCCCTCCAAGGCCGCGGGGAGGCGACGCCGAGGCAGCGCTGCATCTTCTTCCCGGCCCGGGTCGCCTTCTCTGGGTCCCCAGAGCGCAGCTTCCGGACGCCGCTGGAGCAGCCGGGGAGACCGTGGCACGCGGTCTGCCTCCAGGTGGCGCTGCGCTCCCGCATCAGGTTTAATGCACCAGGGAAATGATTACATCATCCCAGGCCTGGGACAGAATCCACCAGGAGCGTGGAGGAAGGGAGCAGTAGCTAGTGGATTTTCCTCTGAATTAAATCCTGTTTTGAGGTTGATAGAAAGGGTCCTAAGGTGTCAGGCCCTGTTGGAGCCTTAAGATTTGGAGATAGATTGTTTGGTTCTGTTAGGCTTCTAGTGTCTTCCTGAGACATTATCTCATTTTGGTGGGGGGAGGGAGGAGCAGAAGGATCTGGTATCAGAAGCAGCTCTAGGGAGTTTTAGCTGGGTGATCATGGACAGTTAGTTAACCTCTCTGGCTCAAACTTTATCTGCAAAATGTGGAGAATATTGCTCTCCACCAAACAGAGTTGAGGGCTCAGCTGAAGCGACCTAAAACATCTAGTTAGTGCCTACCACCCAGTAGGCTCAGTGTAAAGGAAACTCTAGGGGGCTTAGCTCCTTCTCGCACCCTCAGAGGTAGAGCATACCCTGGGACCAGAGCTCTTTGTCCTCAGGTGTAGCCTGCCTTCTGCTTTTGGCCACATCTCACCAGCTCTCCGGCTTCCTTGCAGTTGCATCCCACCTCCATCCCAAAGATGCTGCACACTCTGCCATTGAGGCCAAAACTGGAGGCAGAAAAACCTGCAAGTGAAGAGGGCGTGGTAGTGCATGCCTGTAATCCCAGTACTTGGAAGGCTGAGGCAGGAGGATCTCAGGTTCCGAGGCCAGCCTCAGCAATATTGTGAGACTCTTAGCAACCTAGCAAGACTCTGTTTCAAAATTTAAAAAAGGGTTGAGGGTGTAGCTCAGAGGTAGAATGCCCCTGGGTTCAATCCCTAGTAACACAGAAAAAGAAGAAAGAAAGAAAGAAAGAAAGAAAGAAAGAAAGAAGAAAAGGTAGGTAGGAAGGAAGGAAGGAAGGAAGGAAGGAAGGAAGGAAGGAACTCCAAGTGACCCAGACCCAAGGCAGCAGTTTCACAGCACCAAGGGAGGCCAGCACTAGTCAGAAGGATGCTCTTGTTAGGTGGCGGTGCTGGGGATGGAACCCAGAGCCTCCCACATGTGAAGCACATTCTCTACTACTGAGCCACCCCTCCTGCCTGAAAGGTACTTCAGATGTGTGCTTGATGGCAGATGTGGTGGCACTATCGGGTCAAGAAGGTAGCCTGCAGCTGGGGTGGGCTGGTGATGATTAGGCACTTCCAGGCCCTAGGGCACAGGAGTGCGGGTGCTACACCCTACACAGTCACTGTGCTTCTCTGCCTGCTGCCTTCCTGGTCCTATAACTGCTGTGGGGCGCTGGCCCTGAGCCCATAGTTAGGAAGAGTCATGGAATGAGCATCTCCTGAACATGCCTAATATAGCCATCCCAGGGCCTGCGCTCTGCCCTGCCCTGTCACCCCCAAGAACAGCTCTGGACACTGACTCCGGGCAGCAAGACTGCTTCAGGAACAGACCTGGAAAACCAGGTTGGGGTCCTCTACCCAGAGCTCAGGCTTCCCCCCATGCTGTCCTTTCTGTGGAGTTGAACTGATTTCATGGTCAGTTTGGATGGAGTGGCAAGGAACCTGAGCTTCTACAGCCCTATAGGGAGCCCTGGCTGAGCATCAGGACCTGCAGTACATGACAGAGGTGAGGCACAGCCACTCAAAGCTAAAGGTTTGTATATATTATCAAAATCTTATGGAAAAACAGATACACAGCTATTTATACAACAGCAGGTGGGTGTGAGGAAAATGTCTGCTTTGGCATCAAACCTTCAGGTCCGGCTGCTGGCTGCCCTTCTCTTCCCGTCTGGAGCCCACTCTCCACCAGGCACTGTCCAGCCAGGCCGGCTGCCTGCCATGTCCTCTGCTTAGCTCAGGAAGGTTTGGGGGTATCCTCAGCCCCTCCTGCTCTCCTTTTGGACCTTTATCCCTCTGCCATCGCCCCACAGAGTGCCACTGTCCCCACAGCTTTGCCCCAAGGGCTCCTCAGAGGTCTGAATCCTGGCCCTGGAGGGCAGTGGGACTGGGTGGATATGTGGTCCCTGGGGGACTTCTTTCCTGGATCATAGGCCTTTTGCAGCATGCCAGCTATATGGGTCCTGGGCAGTGCCGTCTTCTCCATGATGTGCTAAAGGGACTCTTCTTGTCCAGAAACCTCAGCTCCAGGTGTCAAAGCAACTTTCAGAGAGCTTCAGAGACAAGAAAAGGAAGGTGAGAAGAGATGAGGCATCCTCCCTCGAGTGTGACCCAGGCCTTGAGCTCTCTCTCCCATGGCAGAATAGGGACAGCCACAGCAGGTCAGCCAGGATGGGTGGGCGGGGTCTGTGCAGCCCTGGGACGTGAGCCGGGCAGTCATGGTGTTGGCACCAGCGCCTGGCAGCCTGGTCCTATTGAAGCAGCTTGGGTACCTCCACCTGTGGGGCAGAGCAGAGACAGATGGGTTAGAGTAGGGAGCTTGGCAAGGGGGCTCTGGAATTCATCTTTCCTCCCTCCCTTCTAGGAAGACACCACCCCAGACACCTCAGTATGTGCCTCTGGGATGAATGTGAGGTGTCAACACCAAGGGAGCAGTTTTCCTGTTCTGTAAGAACGGAATGTTTCAGATGACCACTGGAATTACAAGTGAGGTTGTCCTTCATCTCATAGCATCCAGTTGCAAATGATGTTGTGGGGGTAGGGTATCTAGTCAGACAGGCAAAGGACCATGGACTCTGTCACCCCGCAGGACTTCCAGGGAGGTAGGCTGTGAGAACCAAGGTGTCCAGGGGCAGGCGTGGCCCATGTGTCCATGGCACTGGTTAGTCAAAGGTGGACACTCCCAAGGGGCGAAACTTAGGGATAGATTGGCCTGTAGAACTGGTTTGGTCCTGAGAGGGGATTAAGTAAAACCAAGATCACTTTTTTGGGGGAATGGAGAAAAGAAGATTTATAGGAAGGGCTACATGTGGAGGCTGTCCCTCCATTTGCAGGAGGAGCAGGTTTGACTGTAGGTGGAAAAGTTAGATCTGTGGAGAGAGAAGCTAAAGGAAGCTCTTGAAAGGAAGTGTGGAGTCCTATGTCTAAGGGAGGAGGTACAAGTCTGGCCCTCCTGGAGGCAGAAGCCTGGCTGAGATGACGAGGAGGCTAGATGTACCTACTGTCTGGGTTTTTTTTTTTTTTTTGTGGTCCTGGGGATTGAACCCAGGGGCATTCTACCTCTGAGCTACACTGCCAGCCCTTTTTGTTTTTTATTTTATTTATTTTTTTGCGGTACCAGGGATTGAACCCAGGGGCGTTCTACCTCTGAGTTACACCCCCAGCCCTATTTTTATACTTTATTTTGGAACTGGGTCTCACAAAGTTGCGGAGGGCCTCACTAAGTAGCTGAGGCTGGCCGCGAACCCAGATCCTCCAGTCTCCGCCTCCCAAGTACTAGGATTACAAGTGTGCGCCACCACGCCCAGCTTGTTTTTTATTTTTGAAACAGGGTTTCACTAAGTTGTAAGGGGCCTCAGTTGCGGAGGCTGGCTGCGAACCTTCAATCCTCCTTTCTCAGCCTCCCAAGTACTGGGATTATAGGTGTGTGCTACCACGCCTGGCACACCTGCAGTCTGACATGAGTGCTTGCACACGCACTCCTTCTGCAGCTGCCCTGGCTGGCAAGCCCTGGCTGCCCTGGCCATGCCAGCCCTATGGCCTGTGCCCACGACCACTTGCCTTCTTTAGCTGCTTGAGGTTGCTGGAGCGAATGGCGGCCAGGAGCTGGTCACGCGAGTTCTTCTCCTGGGCAGGGAGAACTTTGTCTCCCATCTTCCTCTGGGTAGCAGGTGAGAGTGAGTTCTTCAGGTTCTCCATGATAAGGGGTGGAGCCAAAGGAGGGGGAGGCGGGGGAGGGGCAGCTGGAGCACCCCCTTTCTTCAGTGAGTTCTTTGGAGTAGGCTTTGGAGATGGCTGGGGTGAAGGTTTGGGGGAGCCCTTGGCCAGGGCCCCGGCCTTGGGCACCTCCAGCAGATCCTTCTTCTCTCCGCTGGCTTCCTGGGCCTGCCTTTGCTCCTGCAGCCGCTTCTGTCGCTGCTTGTCCATGTTGCGGCTCAGCAGGTTGGTGACGGTCATTCGGGGCCCGGCCAGCTCAAAATGGTAGCCCAGCTTGAGCAGGGTGGTGTTCTCCTTGAGCAGCTTGGCGATCTCCATCTCCGTCTTGCCCCCGCAGATGTGCCGCTGGTTGTGGAAGCGTAGCTCGGTCAGCGTGTTGTTCTGCAGGAGGGCCCGGAAGATGGCCAGGATGCCTTTGCCCGTGATGTGGTTGGAGTCCAGGTTGAGGCTGGTGATGGTCTTGTTGGCCTTGAGCATGATGGCGATGGCGAAGGCCACGTGGTCGTCTGCTCGCGTGTTGGCCAAGGCGAACACCTTGACCACGGTGTTGAACTCCAGGGCCTCGGTGAACCGCACCAAGATCTCGTTTGTGATGCAGTCCGAGTTGTTGACGTTCACCTCTGTCATCTCTGGGTCGTTGTTCTTCACTCTCTCCAGGGGCTCATCGAATATGCTGGGAGCAGCTTCCTCCTCGGCCTTGGCGGGCCCTTCAGAGGGCTTGCTGGGGCCACCAGGGGCCTGCTTCTCGGCCGCTTTGGTCTTGCTCTCTTCCTTGGCTTCTTTCTCATTTTGGGGCTCTTCCTTCTTGACCTTCTCATCCTCCTTTTTCATGTCTCTGTCCCCAACTCTTTTGGCCTCCTCATCCTCCTTTTTCTTGTCTCTGTTCTCGCTGGCTCTTTTTGTCTTCTCATCCTCCTTTCTGGGGTCCCTGTTCCTGTTCTCCCCTTTGACCTTCTCACCATCCTCGTTCTTTGCCACCTCCTTCACCTCCTCCTTCTTATCCTTGTCCCTGCTTGGGCCTGTGTTCCGGTCACTCCCTTTCTTCTCCTCTTCCTTCCTCGTGGCCGCCGTCCTCTCCTCTCCTCTCCTGTCCTCTGCCTCCTTCTTGTCCACCACAGCCCTGACCTGGCCCTTGTTGATGCCCCTGATGACCTTCTCCTCCTTGGGCTTCTCCCCGCTTCTGCCGTCAGCTTCGTCTTTGTCTCTGGAGAAACTTTTCTTTAAACCACCCCTCTTTGGCTCCTTTCCTAGGTCTGAGTCCCGTCTGGGGCCCAGGGCCTTTTTGCTGGCATCTTTGCCCCTTTCCTCTCCATTCTTGGCATCCGCCTTGGTCTCTGCTTGCTTGTTTTCCTAAGAGTTCAGAAAAGAAAAATAAACATGAAGAGCTGGCTTCAGAAGGAGAGGGACGGGGATGGGGTCAAATGGGAGAGTGCTTATACAACTGCCCTTGGGCCTCTGAAGGAAGGTGATGTTTGGGAGGGTGACAGGTATGTCTCCACTGCAGACAGCAGAAGGGAGACCCAGGGGTTCCAGCTGGAGAGAATGGGCTGACATCAAGCTGTGGCCACAGGGTTCTGCGATGCCAAAATGAACACCGGCAAAGGCTGCAGTTCCTTCCCCAGAGCATTCTCAGACCCGGAGCTGCCCTTTTCTGTCATGAGTGATTTAGGACTGCTTCCAACAGCACTCGCCCGCACCATACTGGAACCTGAGGCCAAAGGAAGAGTCGCTAACGCTGATCTTGTCTTTATTTACAGTATTGAATTAATCAATTTATTAATTTACTAATTTTGCAGTACTGGGGAGTGAACTCACAGCCTTGCACATGTTAAGCAAGCGGTCTACCACTAGCTACATCCCCAGCCCTTTTTATTTTATTTTGAGGCAGCATCTTGCTAAGTTGCTCAGGCTGGCCTTGTGATCCTCCTGCCCAGCCTTCCCTATGGTGATGAAATTTTGTTCATTATGGATTTTTTTGTGTTAATGTTAATTTTTTTAAAGGAACTTTTAATTTTTTCATTTTTATTTTTATTTTTTGTGGTACTGGGGATTGAACCCAAGGGTATTCTACCTTTGAGATCCACCCCAGCCCAATTTTTTTTTTATTCTTTATTTTGAAACAGGGTCTCACTAAGTTGCAGAGGGCCTCACTAAGTAGCTGAGGCTGGCCACGAACCTGAGATCCTCCTGTCCCAGCCTCCCAAGTACTGGGATTACAAGTGTGTGCCACCACGCCTGGCTTAATTTTTTTTTTTTTTTTTTGCAGCACTGGGGATTGAACCCAGGGGCATTCTACCTCTGAGCTCCACCCCCAACCCTATTTTTTATTTATTCTTTATTTTGAAACAGGGTCTCACTAAGTTGCAGAGAGCCTCACTAAGTAGCTGAGGCTGGCCACGAACCTGTGATTCTCCTGTCTCAGCCTCCCAAGTACTGGGATTACAAGTGTGTACCACCATGTCCGGCTTAAATAAAAAAAAAACTACATTAAAAAGCTGGGCGTGGTGATGCACCCTTATAATCCCAGTACTTGGGAGGCTGAGACAGGAGGATCACAGGTTTTAGGATAGACTCAGCAATCTAGTGAGACCCTGTTTCAAAATAAAAAATAGAAAGGGCTGGGGATGCAGCTCGGAGTTAGAACAACCCAGGGTTCAATCCCCAGTGCCACACACACACACAAAATAATCACAGTGTTGTTGTCTTTTTTTTTTCTTCTCTGTGGGGGATGGAACCCAAGCTTCATGTATGCTAGGCAAACACTCTACCACAGAGCTACATCCCCAGCCCTAGACTTTATTTTTAGCAAAAATTCTGCTAAGGCCAGTGTGGTGGCGCACACTTGTAATCCTAGTACTTGGGAGGCTGAGACTGGAGGATCCGGGTTCGCGGCCAGCCTCAGCTACTTAGTGAGGCCCTCCACAACTTCGTGAGACCTGGTTTCAAAATAAAGGATAAAAAATGGGCCGGGAACCCCTGGTACAGCAAAAAAAAAATTTTTTTTTTGCTAAGGACAAGTCCTTCTTGTAAGTAGCCCTACAATTCTCTGGGTCATCTGACCTTGGGAGCACTGTGCCACAGTAGGGATCTAGAATTCTGTGGCTCCACTTTGGCCACTCTGGGATGCTACTTGGGGAAGCTGTGGGAACCAGTCAGCTGAGCACAACAGACGCTGGAGTGTTACACGTGACACAGGCTACCCAGCACCTCCACAGAGCCCTGTTTCTTCCTCCTTGGAGTTGCATCAAGTCTGAGCTATTTCCAGAGGACTTGCCTGCCCTCCCACCACAGGAGCACACGAAGCAGCAGATTGCCTAAGATACTAACTATTCAACTGGGGTGGAGCCCCCCCCCAGAGTTTCTGGGACTCCAAGGGATGCTGTGAGGTCCTTCCCTAAAGGTGCTTGAACAAGAAGAGACCGTGGGGGCCAAGCATGGTGGCACACGCCTGTTATTCCAGCAAGTAGGAAGACTGAGACAGGAGGATCACAAGTTCAAGGCCAGCTTGAGCAATTTAATGAGACCCTGACTCAAAACAAAAATTATAAAAGGGCTGGGGATGTGGCTCAGTGATAGAGTGCTCCTGGGTTCAGTTCCCAGTAATGTGCATGTATACACACACACACACACACATTGCTCTCTGTGTGTCCTGGGGGCTGAATCCAGGCTGAACTATACCCCCAGTCCTATTTTATTTTTTATTTTGAAACAGTGTCTCACGAAGTTGTCAAGACTGGTCCTGAACCTATAATCCTCCTGTCTCAGCCTCCCAAGTACTAGAATTACAGGCATGAGCCATTGCACCCAGCTAGGGTTGCTTTTTTCTCCCTCTGGTACTGGAAATTGAATCTAGGGGCATTCTATCTCTGAGCTGTACCTCTAGCCCTTTTTTTTTTTTTTTGGTACCGGGGATTGAACCCAGAGCATTTCTACCTCCGAGCTACACCCCCGGCCCTATTTTTCATCCTTTATTTTGAAACCGGGTCTCACGAAGTTGCGGAGGGCCTCACTAAGTAGCTGAGGCTGGCCGTGAACCCGGATCCTCCGGTCTCCGCCTCCCAAGTACTGGATTACAAGCGTGCGTCACCACGCCCGGCCTTCCTCTAGCCCTTTTTATTTTTTATTCCAAAACAAGGCTTTGCTCAGTCGGGTGTGGGAAGAGGGAAAGGAAGAAAGGAAGAGCAAGACTTCATGCCGTGTTTTGGCCCATCCAGCACTTCTTCACCCCTACTCTTCCCAGAGGGAATGGAGGGCGAGATTGGTCTTTGGAAATAGTTTGTACCTGTACCATAAACACAGGCCACTGGGGACCCCTGGGTATTTAGCAGCAAAGTTCTTGGCTATTTTGCTGGAATCACAATAGGCAGCCAAGCCAGGCCTGGTGGACAGGACCTTGGACGGGCCCTTCCTGATTTTTGCCCCAGTGGGTCCAGCTGGCCTGGGGTCTCACTGGGGATGTGGTGATGGAGCAGGGGACAGAGAGTCCCCTCACTCTCACTCTGGCTCCCAAGGAACTGGCACTTCAGATCACCCTGGAACAGAAATGGTATATACAAAGGGAGTATGCAAATAGCACGTAAATGAGGAAACCCAATGGGTTTCCTTTTTTTTTTTGTGGTACCGGGGATTGAACCCAGGGGCATTCTACCTCCCAGCTACACCCCCAGCCCTATTTATTATTCTTTATTTGGAAACAGGGTCTCACTAAGTTGCAGAGGGCCTCACTAAGTAGCTGAGGCTGGCGGCGAACCTGTGATCCTCCTGTCTCAGCCTCCCAAGTGTTACGCCCACCTAATGGGTTTCCTTTTAGGGCACATTTATAAGGATCTGCCCCCATTGGACCAGGGAATCCCAGCTCCCCTCCCCTCCCGCCACATCCAGAGCGCTTTCATCACAGATCCCGCCCACTGCGGAGCTTGGAAGTGAGCACTGGATGGAACAGCCTCTCCTGTCCAAGCTCCAGAGGCCAGGCCCCCAGGGCCAAGACTCCTGGTGTCCTCTCTCCTTCCCTTCCCAAAATGTGCCCAGTCTGAATTTCCCTGAGCCCACTGGGCCCTCTGCAGGGTTCCCACACCACTCAGCTCACAGGCTTCACTTGGAGGGAAGCTGGGATCCAGAGGGATCCAGAGAGGTGACAGCCAGCTTCACCCAGCAGGCTCAGGAAAAACTGGGGTTCGGGCCTGATTGTCTCACTAGCAGCCACCAGGTCAGTATCACCATGTCTGACCTTCCCCATCAGGGGCTGAAGCTCGCTCCCTGCCTGCCCAGCATCCCTCCGTGCCTGCTGCCCACAGGACCTCACATACCAGCCTCCTCTCTCACCCAGCCCCCTCAGACCCGGGGCTCCCATCCAGAACCTTCCTCCCTCTGCCACCCCTGTTTCCCACATTTTAACCCTCTCTCTGCCCTGACACCCCATGTCCTGACCCTCTGTCCTCATCTGGGCCTACTCGGCACTCCATCCGGGGTACTTCCCTGAGCTGTGGCCCTAGTTACTTAGGATCTGCCAAGTGTCTGTTCTAGAGGAGGTGTGCCAACCCTTTAAAAAGAACCTCATGAAAAACAGGCTGGGGTGGGGGTGGGGACAGGGCTGATTAATCATCAGTTTCCTCCAAATAGCCAGGAATGAGTGGGGCTGGGGCTTGTTGCAGCCCGTGCAGCCCTGAGAGCTCAGACGTTGCCTTAAAAGGACAAGGAGCCCGGAGTCCTCCCAGGACTGGGATTTCTGTGGAGCAAACTCCTCGGCTCCTCGGCACATAGCAGAGCTGCCTCCTTTGGGCTTATCTGAGAGGGAGGCTGGGCCAATTTCTTTTTGTTTCTAGAACTAGCAGTGCATCCTGGTAACCTCCAGAGGTTATTTTTGCCTGTGTTCCTGTCTCTAGTCCTTACTTGACCATTCATCTTGTATAGCAAGAAAGGTTTAGATTAGATATAACAAAAACGCCCATAGAATGAAGGTCCATAGGCCTCCAGATGAGAGACCTAAAGTAGCAATATTTTCCCTCCTTGGGAAAAGCTTCAGGGTTAAGGGAAGCCCACAGGGGTGGTCCGAGAGTTCTACATGGAAGCAGGGGGATGGAAAGGATGACCTCGAAAAATCTCTAGTGACCCGTGGCACATGGAAGGACCTAGTGGTGGGCTCAGAGGTGAGAGGCAGCTCCTTCTCTTCTGGGCCTGTGGCCACATGATGGCGTTTCATGTGGTCATGCGAGTTAGGATCCACGTTAAACGCTACTGGTGGGTTCAGTGGGCAGAACACAGCATCTTCTCCACACTGGGAGGTCACAGGGCTTCTGATACTACTTCCTGTGAAGTCTTATCTGATTGCAGAGAAGAGAACATCTCACCACCTCCATTGCTAAAAGAGGAGAGGAGCATTATTTGCCCACCCAGAAGTCCCTGAAAATGAGAACTTGCTGAGGGCAAGGGCCCAAGTCTCTGCATGCCACACGCAGCAGCCAACCCACTGGGCCCCTGTTAGCTCATGCTGACCCATCCAGGGTCATCCCCTCCTGTGACCCAGAGCTTAGGAGGAGGCGTCCGGCTCTGAGAGTCACCCTGGCCCCAGACGGCTGCAAGGGAGAGAGTCTGCAGATGGACCCTGGGGAGAACTGCTCACCGGGAGGTCCGAGGGCGTAAGACTGCCTCTGTTTGCAGAGTCCCCTTCCCAGCCACTTGCTGAGCAGGGACAGAGCCAAGGAGGGCAGGGTGACTGCGGGGGACTGTACCCTCACATGTGATACCACTGTCACGAATACAGGCACACTTGTTCTTTCCCTAAAGCAAGCCTGAGGTGACAGTTCAGGGCCCTCTTGCTGTGTCCTGGTGAGGTCCCCGAAAGGCTTTCCACCTGGAGGCTTCCAGAATGCCCCCAGCTCCAGCTCCGGGCTGGAGGCAGGGACTCTGGGGTCCTCAGCTCTGCTTTTGGTAGCTCCCCTTCCCAGGTCTTAGCTGAAGTCCTGAGGGCAGTGACAGCCTTGGTGCGTGGGGATGGGAGCTCATTAAAAGCCAGCACATTGAGCCGGGCGTGGTGGCGCATGCTTGTAATCCCAGTACTTTGGGAGGCGGAGACCGGAGGATCCGGGTTGGCAGCCAGCCTCAGCTCTCTCTCTCTCTCTACTTAGTGAGGCTCTCCGCAACCTCGTGAGACCCGATTTCAAAATAAAGTATAAGAAATAGGGCCGGGGGTGTAGCGCGGAGGTAGAATGCCCCTGGGTTCAATCCCCGGTACCGCAAAAAAAAAAAAAAAGAAAAGAAAAAAGCCAGCACATTACCTCGGCCCTCACCTGCTTCCTCTTTCCCCTGGATCAAGGTTGTATTTACCAGGAAAGCTATGGAAATGTGACACCTCCTGGTCCTGCTCCCAGCATGCAGATCCCTTACCGCCAGTCCCTCCTGGTCTTGTACATGTCTCAGAGCCCAGTGTCTATTCCCCTTTCCCCAGGAAGCCATCCCACCAGAGGGCACTACTCCAGCCACCTGGTGACCTCTTGGTTTCAGGCACTGCAGCTGCTAGTGTCATCTGTCTGCACCAGGGAGGGCAGCGTGGGAGCTGGCCGTGGGTCCCCAGAGAGAAGAGCTCCCTTTCAGGGCAGACATGAAGGGCAGGGCAGGCGGCCGAGTCCAGGGCTAGTGGGACCAAAGGAGTTACCTCCTCCCAGCCCCGAGTCTCCTACCTTGGTCCACGTGTCATGCCAGCTCTTTTATGGCTTTCCACCAAGAAGAAAGAATCTAGATTCTCCTAACAAGCAGTTTTAGGAGGGTCCACTGCTGTTTGGGGGAAGTAGCGTTCCTGGAAGTAGCAGGCTGGGAACGGACCATGGAGCCTGTTTCCTCTGGTGGCCTGTGAGGCAGCAGCCCTCCACTGAGGCTTGGCCCAGTTCATTAGATCTTTCAATAACTGACACCGCCCCTAGAAAGCTGCAATGTTAGGAAGCTGGGGTAGTTCTGGGAAAGTTCTGCCCGTCGTGGCATGGGAGCCCATTGGCTCTGTAGGCAGTTGGCCTATGGACAAATCTCAGCTTTGCCCCAACTACCTGTGTGACCTCTGAACCTGTGGTCTCATATGTACAATGGGACTGACCACCCTGGCATCCTCACTGGGTGGTGAGTGGCAGAGTCAGGACTCAAACCAAGGTCCCAATGCTAAGAAAGATTTTAAGCAGAGATAAGTTGTAACCATTCTGGGTCCTTTATGAGAAATGCTTAAACTGCAGTGGCAGGTGGTAGGGCCCATCCCTTCTACTTGAGGCCTCTGGCCTTCTTTGCTGAGAGAGAGAGAGAGAGAGAGAGAGAGAGCATTACTGGGGGATTGAATCCAGGGGCATTCTGCTTCTGAGCTACACCCCCAGCCCTGTTTTATTTTTATTTATTTATTTATTTATTTATTTATTTATTTATTGCAGTACTGGGGATTGAACTCAGGGGCATTCTACCTCCGAGCTACACCCCCGACCCTATTTTTTTTATACTTTATTTTGAAACTGGAGGGCCTCACTAAGTAGCTGAGGCTGGCTGCGAACCCAGATCCTCCTGTCTCAGCCTCCCAAGTACCAGGATTACAAGCGTGCGCCACCTCATCTGGCTTTATTTTTTATTTTGAAACAGAGTCTCACTAAGTTGCTGAGGCTGGCCTGGAACCTGTGATTCTCCTGTCTCAGCCTCCCAAGTACTGGGATTACAGGTGTGTGCCACCACGCCCTGCTGCTTAGTAGGGTGAAATTAAGCACTCACCCAGTGGTCAATGGATCTACATTTTGTATTTTTCCATAGACAAATGACCACATCCCAGACCCCAGAAACCACTAGAGGGTAGAAGCTGGGAAGGGACCAGGCCGCTTTGGGAAGCCTCCCCCACACCCCACCCACATCTTATGGTGACAGAGGCAGCGATTCAGTGGAATGGGGACAGGCTCCATCCCCATCAATAATGACAACTCGCACTTGTCGGAAGCTACAGTTATTGAGCCCTGTGTAGGGCTGGGGGCACAAAGAGGTGTCTGTCCTGCAGAGCCAGTCCACCAGGACTCCTACAGGCCTTGCTCATTTGCCCGCTCATGGCTTCATTCATCAGGATGGGGACACAGTGCTGCATGAGACTCAATCTTGCCCACATAATTTAGGGGCATGGCAGACAAAGGGACAAGCTGATGAGTGTATGTAGCAGAGTGCTGAGGGAGTAGACCCCCTCAGAGCAGACTTCACCTGACAGCACCCCCTCAGGCTGGCCAGAGTCACTGCAGACTCCAAGAAGGCCTGGCAGAGCTGGGAGTGGTGATGCATCACACACCTGTAATCCCAGAACTTAGGAGGCTGAGACAGAAGGAGCACAGGTTCAAGATCAGCCTCAGCAATTTATCGAGACTCTCAGCAACCTAGTGAAACCCTGTTTCAAAACAAAACAAAACAATAAATAAAAAGGGCTGCGGATATAGCTCAGAAGTAGAATGCCCCTGGGTTCGATCCACAGTAACCCCCCCCCCACACCCACACACATACACAGAAGGCCAGGCAGCTTCTTTCTCAGCCATTCCTGTAAGTTCCTTGACTCCTGCCTGGTGGTGGCTTGGGGACAAAGCCTTAGCACCTGGCTGCACCCCTTTTTCTGGTTATCCAGGCCCTGACCCTCTCCAGGTCATCCCACGCTGGTTATTTAAAAGCCCCCCCCCACTCTAGGGAAACATTGACTGTCTCCACAGCCCTTGCAGGACAAATTCTGGGGAACTGTCCCTTTCCCCCCTCCTAGCTGTAAAGAGCCTATGAGGAAACGGAGACCCCAGAGGTGGAGTTGGACAAGGGGGAAGGGAATTGGAAATAGGGGTAGAGTGAGACTATAACCTCACATCCCTTCAGTTAACATCTCTGGAAGCATACTTTCTGGAATGTTCAAGGGCTTGTGTACAAAGACCCACACATACACTCAGCTCCGGTGGCACATGCCTGTAATCCCAGTGACTCAGGAGGCTGAGGCAGGAGGATTGAAAGTTCAAGGCTAGCCTGGGCAACTTAGTGAAACCCTGTCTCAAAATCAGAAATAAAAAGGGCAGGGGATATAGCTCAGTGGTAAAGCACCCCTGGGTTCAATCCCCAATTAAAAAAAGGAAAGAAAGGCAGGCAGGCAGG
>PVJS01035166.1:0-21165 GCA_004027185.1 Glis glis | reverse complement strand
TTGAACACAGGGGCGTTCTACCTCCGCGCTATGCCCCCGGCCCTATTTTTTATGCTTTATTTTTGAAACCGGGTCTCACGAAGTTGCGGAGGGCCTCACTAGGTAGAGAGAGAGAGACAGAGAGAGAGAGAGAGAGAGACAGAGACAGAGACAGAGAGAGAGGAGAGAGATCGATCGATCGATCGAGCGGGCGCGCATGCGCGCTGAGGCTGGCCGCGAACCCGGATCCTCCGGTCTCCGCCTCCCAAAGTACTGGGATTACAAGCGTGCGCCACCACGCCCGGCTGAATATGGTCCCTTCTAAAAGTCATGTTGAAACTTCATCTCCAATGCCACAGTTTTAAGTAGTGTGGTCTTCCCAAAGTGATTAGATATTAAAACACATTATAGGACTCGAGGTTGAAGGAAACACTGTCTTGCCCTTTCATCCCTTCTGTCAGTTGAGTATATATCATTGGAACCCTCTAGAGGAGGCAGCAAGAAGGAGGCAAGTTGGGAATAAAGACCAGGCCCTCAGCAGATACACAGAGTCTTGATTTTGTATGTCTCAGCTTCCAGAACTATGAGAAATGATTTTTTTAAAATTGCCCAATATCAGGTATTTTTCCATGGTAGCACAAATGGACTAAGATACTCTCTTATGCTTTGAGTTTTTCCAGGAAGAGGTGAGTCCCTTATAAGGACTGACTCACCTGATTAGGTCAGACTTACTCAGTATAATAATATGTTCTAAGAATCAATTGCTTAGGGACCTTAGATAAATCTGGTGGGAAAAGGAGAAAAAAACTGAATGTAATCTGCAGAAGAGACATTTTGGGAACCATCTTAAAATGTTGTCTTAATAGAGAAAGTATGCTTTCTTTCGTTTAAGAAGAGTCTAATTCTACTATGAAAAACAATACTCAGGCCCATATGTATTCACTGAAGATATTACATCACTTGATGCACACTTTGGAATTCACTGTGCCATGCCCACCTGTCACTGAGTATAAGAAAGGCCGTTTACAGGTTGAATCTGGATTCCATATTAGTAGAAAGAAGAGAATCTGCATATCAAAAGGGTCAGATAGGTGAATCAAAATAAAATATGTATGGTTTATTTTTCTCATTGTAATCAAATTTAGTTAGGTTTAAAACAATAATTTATGTTGGTTTGTTAAACACAAGTTGATAAATAAAAATTATATCCTCTATCACACCCAAAGAGTTTATATGTGTAGCATATTTCCTTCACAAACGTGTATTTAAAACAGAACTACAAAGAAGTACTTGTAGAAGAAATTAGGGAAGAATTATGACCCAAATCCATTTAGCACAGAAGCTTTGGACAATTGACTTTCAAAAAGCCCAAGGTAAATCATTATGTCCAATTAAACACTACAGTAGGACAGTCAGGTTGACTATAACAAGACCATTTTGTATTTGAATATATTGAAATGCATGAAATATTTCCAGGGAGAACTAAAAAGCATATTGCAGAGGATATTTTTCTTTGTATCTACAAGAAAACGAAATTAGTAGTTCTCAAAGGGCTGAATAGAAATTTCAGATAAAATATGTGTTTCTGACACTCACTGCACCAATATTTTCCTTCAGAAGTTCTAAGTCAATCATAATTTTCTCTTTTTCTATCAGTATTTGTTATAATTATTTTAGTCTTATAAGGTTGCTAAATTTACAGTTAGCAAAAATAAGGATAAATATATGCATTCCTTATTGTCCTTTCCATGAGTTATAAATTTCTACCACATCAAAGAAGAAGCCTAAGAGAAAGACAGTAGCCAAATGATTTATAGAAAACGCCCTTCTGAAGTTGAATTTCTATTTCTAAAGGTTGCTTTTCCTAATTAGGTATGCATCTAGCTAAGCATTTTTGAAAGTAAAATTGTGTTCTTCAAACAATATCTGAATATGGGTCAATGAAGATCACCCACAGGAGACAGGGTCACTTACAGAATTCCAATGAGAACCAACCTCCTCTCTTTCTGCTCTTTGCTAGGGACTGGTCTCAAGCCTTGTTTAATTGCAGAAATTCTGCTCTATTGATGAATTAAGTCCATCCATGAACTATATGACAAAACTAAGTGTTTTGTCTCTGAAAAATGCACATTTCTGTAATGACTCATCTTAAGGGAGGAACATCTGTATATTCCAACTTGAGGAATAGCGTCCAGGGCTCCAGCTGCTCCGCTTCCTAGGAAAGTGATGCTTAGTTCAGGGGTAGTTTATGATCAGTACTGATGTCTGTGTAACAGTAGTGTCTAAGAAGTTATCCACAGGTAATAATCTACAACTCAGTATCAGGTAAGTCATGTAATATAGATTACAAAAATGTATGGTGTCACTCTCAAGATAATTGATAAACCAACATATGCATCCAATATTCATACATGCCCTTTTTCTTTTACATCATTTAAAGAACAATTATAGTCTCACAGAATTTCAGTTTTCCTATCTCGGTTTTCCAGAGACCCTCCACTATTAGGTAACTCCTGTTATTAGAACAGTTTCTACTAAATTTAACCAAAATCTGACTTCTACTATGGCATGGTTCTACTTGATTCCCTGAAAACACAATTAAAATCTGTCAAATATTTTAAGATAGTTACATTAAATACTTGACATCTGCTTTATTTCTAACTCCTCATATCAGTTAACTTTATCCAGGTTACTTTTGGTAGCAGTAGGAAACAAATAAATTTGATCCATTTATTTATTTCTGAAAATCTTCTCTAATCAAGCCAGCTTGCTAGAAAGTAGGGTAAAAAGATGAATAAAATAGTACAACCATATTTAAGGAGATTGTAATTAACTCAATCAAGTGTTTATAGTTATCTCTACTTTGTCACTTTAAAAAATATTTCTATGTAGATTTAGTTGATGACAAAAGTCCAGGAGGGTCTATGGTGCTTTGGGGTTACAATGGGATATAAAATGTATTTATACAGACACTGTATAGTTTGAAGAACTACCTATAAATTTATAAATAGCACTCTGTTCATAAGAAATTAGACTTCTTTCCTCAAAGCCACTTTTCAGCTTTCAGAAAAGATGCTGATTCTATTACCATTGCATATTTCTAATTAAGTAGCACATTTTTTTTCTGAGGAGTTCAACTAGTCTAGATATTAATAGTAACCACATTTATAATAAAAATACATTTACAGACAGCACCACTAATAATTGTGATGATCTGGAAGAACAATGGATGAAGAGTATCATAATTCTTATATTTCAGGTAGCAATATTGTGGAATTTTGAGATTTATTATAAGAAGATACCACATTCAGATGTCAGATTACCATTATAGTTTCTTTAACTTCACATTTTAAAATTCTGCACTAATTATCTCTTTCACATCACTATGTACTTTGTAAATTAGTACATGTAAAGCAATATTCAAATTGAAATCCAATTTACTCTCTCCAGAAATATCAATTATTTAACTCAATCATTCTATTCATTCATTCATCCACTGCTCAGTTAGTGCTAAACACTCTACTAACAATAAAAATGTGAAAGAGATACAGAAAGTTAACTGTTTCATAAGGAAATTGGGTAGGCAAATAGACATTAGAAACATTTTGGACAGCATTATAACAGAGATCTATTAACACTGTACTGGTGGCTCAAAGAAAGATTTTCTCAGTCCTGCCTGGAATAGTTGGATGACCTGTCACAGTGGGCAAATACAGAAGATACAAAATTCAAGCAGAGTTTACCAGGGAGGAAGGCAAGTCCATGTGGGCGGCAACTGTGAATATTTTTTCACTGCTGTATTCCCAGGACCTATCACCATTCTTCACAAGAAGTGGATTTCAGTAAAAATATGCAGTGAATGTGTGATTCCCAGGCATTGAAAATGACAAAGGCAAAGACATGGGAGTGTGAAACAGTTTGACACAGTCTTGAAACTCAAATAATGCAAGTATGTCTAAAATATCCAGATGATGATAAGGAGGTAGGCAGGGACTCAAATGTGGCAATTTTGTATGTTACATAGGATTTTCTTTTACAAAGATTTTCACCAAATGTTCCTTCATTGGGCATTTCAATTCTAACATGCAATTCATAAGCAAGTTTCATAAACATAACCCTTGTTTTTCCAGAAATGAAAGAAACAAGGGAGGGAAGATCAAGGAAAGAAGGCAGAGGAGAGATAAGGATGATGGGAGGGAGGAAGGGAACAGAGACAGGAAAAAAAAAATGTTGCACTTTTCCAAGATAGAAAATGACCTAGACTTTGGGAAACAAGGTTGACCTTAACACATGGTTTCAGAAAATTTTAGCTTCTATAGAATTTTAATTATTTTCTTCAGAGCACATATCCAGGAAAAACAAAGAAACAGACAGCAAATGCTGACTAAGAACCTTCAACTTCAAGTTGGGCCTTTTCTGTTTCATACTTCCCCGGGGTGATCACCACTGCCAAACATCTTAAATATGGACATCCTGAAGCTGCTATTTTGGGAATGATAGGGCCCACAACATGAGAATGGACCACATATAACCCCCCATTTAAAAAAATAATAATAGCACCCAAATAATAATTGGGCTTATTTTCAAAGAATTTCAAAAGTTGATAATAAAATACTCAGAGTAAAACTGGAATGTTAACACTTAATTTATAGCAACAATTCAGTTCATTGGCCCCTGGGAGAAGACTTTATTTTAAAAACAACAATAGACTTAACCATAGTCTTTTAAAAAATTATC
Source organism: Glis glis (assembly GCA_004027185.1). NCBI lineage: Eukaryota > Metazoa > Chordata > Mammalia > Rodentia > Gliridae > Glis > Glis glis. Next base: position 16,449 of record PVJS01035166.1, on the reverse strand, counting down.
ATTACTTAGACTGAGAGAGAAGTGCCAAAATTAGGCTCCAAATAAAAAATATAGAAATAAGATTATAAATACTATTTATTTATTTATTTATTTATTTATTTTTGTGGTATGGGGGTAGGAAGGTTAGTTCGGTGGACATTCTACCTCTGAGCTATACTTCCAGTCCTATTTTATTTACTTTATTTTATTTTTTATTTTGAAGTAAGATCTCACTAAGTTGCTGAGGGCCTCCCTAAATTGTTGAGGCTGGCCTTGAACCTGCAATCCTTCTGTCTCAACCTCCCAGGAACTGGGATTACGGGCATGCCCATCATGCCCAGCTAGATCCTTCATTTTAATCATAGGAAAGTTTGTATTGCTTTTCGCCTGAAACAGAAGAAATTTAATATTAGTGTGATACCTGTGGAGATTCTTTTGCCTACTTTATGCTTCAAGGCTTAAGTAGGAAAACAAATACAGCCTTATTAACATTCCTCTTATAAGATCAAAATTAACATCTTAAATCATCCACAACCCAATTTTCTCCAGAAATTTACCAATTTCTTCAGAGTTAGGCACTTACAGAGGCACATTAATGACAAGGGATCCCTAAAGAGCTATTTGGTGATACTGTAAGCACCTAACCCCATAAGTACTTTATAAATTAAAGGTTGATTATTTGCTTTGCCAAAGAATTCTTTCCTTTAGAAGAGAGTCACCAGAGTATTTCTTTAATTAGTTAATTCCCTAAGTGCATGTAAAAGAGGGAGAGTCTAAGGCTCTGAACTACATAACTCCTTTTAGAAATGTATCCTGTTTCTGTTTTTAACTTCCTGGATTTCCTGACCTGGTCCAACATAAAATTCAAGTGAGTATGTGCTATCTGAACACGATTGCCTTCTAGACTCTGGGTTAGGTCAGGGAGTCTAGGAAAGGAATGATGGTGGTACCTACATTCAGAGAACAAACAGATATGCAACCCCCCGCAGGTGGCCTCAACCAACTCTTTCTTATTCTCCAAAATAATGCAGAGATGAAATCATTCCCACGGGCTTATTGGTCTCCCTTTCCTACTGGCAGAGAAAGAAGCAATTTCTTCAAGGAAGAGAAATTTTGGAAGGTAAGGTATCCCAGGCCGGTAATTCCAGCCACTCTGGAGGCTGAGGCATGAGAGTCAGAAGTTTAAGACCAGCCTGGGCAACTTAAGTGAGACCCTGGCTCAAAATAAACACAATAAAAAAAGAAAGGGCTGGGGCTATAAGGTCAGCAATAGAGCACTTGCCTATAATGCATGAGGCCCTGGGTTTGATTTCCTGCATAGAAGCATGAAGAGAGGAGAGAGATAGAGATATCTATGTATCTATCTATCTATCTATCTATCTATCTATCATCTATATCTATCATCTATCTATCTATCTATCTATCTATCTATCTATATATATATATATATAGAAAGAGTGACTTTGGTTTTTAGGCTACACATAAAAAAGATATGGGGTAGTGAGCTTTCTAGAAGAAGAAATGCAAGAGAAAAAAGCCAGGACCATTATAAAATAAGGGATACATTCTAAGAGTTAGAGCAGAGTTTAACTGGAATATGGGACTAAAGTCCAAAAAAGACCTAAAAGAAGAACAATGAGATGAGATCAAGATGGTAAAGGAATGGGAATAGAGCTCAGAGTAGATGACAGTAACCTTGAATGTGATGCTAAGGAGACTGAGTCTTACTTTATATTATCAGGGGCTGTTAATCATTTCAATAATTGAATACTGAGATTATAGTGGGTTTTTCTGATCAAAACTTGCAACCGGGTACAGGAAGAATTTGAAGATAGAGAGATCAGATAGAAACCTTCAGAAAAAGCCCACCTGAAAGGAAGTGCAGATTTGAGCTGTGTATCAGCATAGGAAAGAGAAGAGAGAGAACAGATTTGTAATATATGTAGAGGACAGTGCCGAACTTATAGGCCAATTGGAAGGGAAATAGGGAGGGAGGGAAGAGAAGCCCATGCCTTCTAGCCTGATCACAAGAGGACTGGAAATATCATAAACTGGTAAATAGATTTGATCAGGAGGAGAATTAATTTTTTTCTGTATTTATCAGTAGGGTATGTGGTTCTGCCATAAGTTTAAGAATCTCTCTGTTTTGTATTATGATAATTTGAGAGACAGTAGTAGAGATTCTCCAAGAATTGTAATTTTAAAATTTAAATATAAAATATATATTTTGGCCATGTGTGGAAGTCTAGAACAATAAATTATTTGCAAGCAATTTTAATATTTTTTCTATTTTCTTAAGTATATCTTTGAGATTTCTTTTCCTACTGGGAAATAAATACTATATTACAAAAGACAATCACCTGTTTCTATTCATTTGATTGGATTGTAGAGTTTGAGAAGTCTACTTCTTATCATTACAGAATTTCATTGCTTATACATGTCACCTGTTCTTATTTCTCTGACTCTAATTAAAAACTGCAAGCACACAATCTAAACCTTTTTTTATTGTTAATTCATTTGTTTATCAATGCAAGTCATGAAAACACTAGATTCTGGTGGAGGAGGCAGCCATTTATCTGTTCCAGTGAATTTACTTCAAGATGGATTTTTTTTTTTTTTTTGCGGTACCGGGGATTGAACGCAGGGGCGTTCTACCTCCACGCTACACCCCCGGCCCTATTTTTTTATGCTTTATTTTTGAAACCAGGTCTCACGAAGTTGCGGAGGGCCTCACTAGGTAGAGAGAGAGAGAGAGAGACAGAAAGAGAGAGAGAGAGAGAGATCGATCAATCGATTGATCATGTGCGCGCACGCATGCGCGCTGAGGTTGGCTGCTAACCTGGATCCTCCGCCTCCCAAAGTACTGGGATTACAAGCGTGCGCCACCACGCCTGGCCTTCAAGATGGATATTGCATGATATGTGCTAATAGATATGTGAATAAATCTTTAATAATATTTGACTAAATTTCTGCCAGCTCAAAAACATAAAAGCCTAATAAGCCTTTTATAAAATAATTGTAGTGTTTAATAGGATAATCAAGTGCTAATTTTGTCTTCTGTATAGGTGGCTCATTTATTTATTTTCAGGAGTCTCATCCTAGAAGTTCAAGTTTTACAATAAGCTACCTAGTCTGAGGCTGGGTGGTATCGATTATGCAAATGAACATAGGGTAAAATAGGAGAAAACAGTAAAGGTGTAAATACTGTGGAGAAATAATGGAAATGGAGGAATTTTTCTTTTTTTCTATATTAGAATGTGTGGTGAACATTGCTGAGGATCCAAGCATAGTTTTGTTCTTTGTAGTTCAAGAATATGTTGAAATAACAATTTAGTACATTTGTGCTACAAAGAAACATATTGATGCAGGAATTGAGGAGGTCAAGGAGAAGGTCATGTTCTCTCTCTTAGACCTGTCAAAGGCATTCTATGAATACTCTGTAATTTCTTAAATATCTTCAGAAGAATTTTGTACTGAACAGAGTGCCACTGGTTTCTTCTACCCAAAAAGCAGTAAGTTTTCACCCAGAGGAAGAGAAATGCCACCTCTCCCCTCCTGAAAGGCACTCCATGCTCCCTGAGTACATTAGTGCAATTCCAACATTTATAAGCAGGTCTGTGAATCATGTGGACAATTTCATCTACTTAGCCATGTCAGGGAGGTAGGCAGCCTCTCTATTCTTAAGCAGCTCCCTATGCTTTTATCAGCAGCAGCAGCCCTTTGCAACCCAAGAAAATATTGTCTGCACAAAGAATTCACCCAATAGAAAAAAATTTCTCCTGGTAGTTGATGTTCCTGATCTCTTTCAAGCAGTAAAACGTTAGTGTTTAATAAGACTACCACTGGTGCTAATTTTATTTTCTTTCTAGGTGACTCAGTCACTTACTTGGAATTAAAACAATGCAAGCCTCACTTTCAGATTGGAGGGATTGATATAAATGTTTGCTCATGAGGATTTTGTTACCATGGCAGAGCATCAGGGCTGTCTATTTGGGCAGAGGCATGGAGGGGTGGAAAGTGTGAAGACTTTGGAATAAGGCCAGGCTACAAGTCCTACTCTGCCCATTCCTAGCAGTGTAACCTAAGGCAAGTCAGTGTTTATGATGTTTTAAATGTGTGAGATAAAGAACCCAGTGATGAATTTACCTGGTAGGTCCTTCATAATTGCAAGTCAATATGATTCTCAAAAATTAATGAATTTTCTTTCTCATTACTTCCCTTTGACTTGGAATGGCACAAGTTCAAAGTCAGCTCTGAAGCATATCAGCTCTGTAGCAGACTGAGTGAGCTGCCTCTTGAATGCAGAAGCTAAGTTAACTTTGAATGGTTGAAGCATCACTTACTTGGGGTAACTTCTCCAGTTCATGGGCCGTTGTCCTTAGTTACAGTGACTGACTGTGCTAGAGGGGCAAGCAGGAATCTTTCTATTCTTTCATTTCCTGCTCTCCTTAATACACAAAAGGGAAAGTCCACTTTAGTCCTGATGATAATCACTATATTTCTTCTAATTGCAGTATCTCTATAGTAGTCATTTTATGTTGAGAACAAATATATATACATATATTTGTTTTTATATAAATGCATATGTTGTCATCTAGACCACATAGTTACTTCATAAAATGAATTGGCTGTGGGATCTGGCTTCATTTCTTGACATACTTTCAGTACTTATTCCCTTATGCCAATATCCTCAAATAATTGGCACGGGGTGACTAAGCCCAGGCATTGTATTCTGCATTTTCCAATTGGTCTGACAGCCACCCTTAGAGACACATAGTCATACCACTATGAAGAAGGCTTGTGGTGCTGCTGGCCAAAGAACAACTCCCTCTAAAACAGAAATGGGAGAGGGGTGCTTAGTGGGAGAAGATCACCACAAGAACCTCCAATGCAGAGCCTTGGTTTTCAACTTGAATGATAGGAAACCACTGAAATGGTCTTCCAGTCCTCACTAAAGAAGAGATGATATATTGGTAGTCTTACTGTCCCAACAGATATCCCAAATGGCCTCAGAGTTTAGTAGCATGATCTATAAATTATGCCACTAAGAACATGCTACTAAAGAACATAATTTGAGAGACCCAGTTCAAAATGAAAATATAAGGTCCTTGTTCAAAAAGTAGGATGAATTTTCCATAAAAGGTTCCAAAATATAAACCACTCTCCTATCTTTCATGGACTCTCTCTTAACTAGCATGTAAAAATTTACTTTTTAATGTCTTTGTATATAAAGAGAAATGAATACTTTTAATTATTAGCATGAATTTAACTGTTCATATTTCTATTGTACAATGCCAGTTTTAAATGCATGCATAAGAGTATTTAACAAGTATGCAGAATCACTGCAATATATTTTGTAGCTCATGCGTACATATATATTTCATGCTTATTAGAGTACTGAAACTGCTGCATGAACCTATCTCTTCTCTTTTTATTTCACTTGTTGACACATCTGCATTATACTGGTGCTCTCTACTACCTTGAAATTATTCATGAGTCAGGAAAGATTGGATTGTTCTATTTTTTCATTTCTTTCTACATCATTACTTTAAGCATAAGCGATTTGGTAATACAAGGTCATAGTAGGGGTTTCTTGTTGATTTTTGTGTTTCTTAGAAACAAGTTTTCTCCATTAGAAGCAAATCTTATTTTTAAAGGAAAGCATAGAATTTGCCTAGTTGTAGATATGCTTCCCTGATTTATTTGCTTTGAATGTTTCTGAACCCTGTGTGTAGCTCATGTGCTAATGCAAATGTCCAATGTCCCACTCACTTCACTTAAAAATACAAGTTCAAAGATAAGATTGTTGAGAATGTCAACATCTGGACCCTTCTGAGCACGGGGCCTGTGCATGTCCATGGGTCACAGGTCCATCAAGCTGTGCTTGTAAAGAAAGAGTAATGACTGCAAATGTCTGTCTTCAGAGAAAGGGCTATGGGACTGGGACTATTACAGGGCTAACTAGGGTCCATGTGGCTTTTATCAGATGCAGTCAGGAGTTGAGGGGATATGCTACTCATGCACAATCGTTAGTCATACTCTTGCATTTCAAAATATCATATGAGCCTACATTCAAACTTCTGTTTTATAGATAGGTTGGATCAACCTACACTGAACATAAGGCCTATACCAATCCAGCTAATTTAGGGGAGGGTGATTTTCAAAGGGGCATACTATTGTTATGGTGTGGAATCTGCTCACAAAACCTCAGACTGCAAAATCAGGGTTTTTTAGGGGTGGCGAGCAGTTTGCATGTCCCCACTGTGGCACTCATTATCCACTGTTCCTTGGCTCTCCCTGATGAGCTCCGCCCCCACACACAGACACAATTCCCTGACCCTCTCCAGCCTGCTGCCATGAACAGCCTGCTGTGACGTGTTCTTGGCCTCAGTCTCTTTCTGTTGCCTGATGCTCTCTTGCAAATGAGCTGATTAATTGTATTAGGATATTATTAAGAACTGAAACTAGTTGGGAAAGGTCTTCCTCAAGAACATACATTTTAGCAGAGGTTACTATTAGAAATTTGAAGTTACTACTAATATTGTAATTTCATAATTCTAAGACCAACTGATGGAGAGAAATGTTGCTTGAGTCCTACTAAATCTCTTTGGTTGGATAAGCAAATGACTTCTACATTCTCTCTCCTGGAGGCACCATGCCCAGCAAGTATCATTTGGTACCTTTACATTTACTTTGCTAAAAGAGAACACTATGTATATCTCTGAGATTTATGCCACTAATTACCACACATAGTCAAGTCACCACCCTTCCTAATGATCTACCATTATGCCTTTGTATGCAACAGTTTTAGCTAAATGCAAAGTTTGATCAACCTTGTCATGCATCCCCATTATTCTAATGCTGTAAAGCAAAACATAGAGACAGGACAGGATGAATCTTCACTATGGAAAGAGAAATATCTTTTTTAAAAGATAGAATAAAAATTTAAAAATTAGATAATATGGATAGGCTACACACATATTATAACAAATAAAATGTAAATTCAAAACTTATTAAAGTAAGTGCTGGGAGGGTTCACTTCAAAACTTCCTGTCCTCTCTCTTTTCTCCTCCTGGACTTCCTCCTCCTTCTCCTCCTATTATGGGAAAACATGTTAAATATAACAGTCAAAGGTGCCCACAGTTTGTGGGGTAAAGCTTTCTCTTACTATTTCTTTTATATATATAAAAGATATAAGATTAATATATAAAAGATATGTATATATCTATATAATTTCTTTTATATATATTCTTTTATATTTATTGGTGCATTATTATCTTACATAACAATGTAGTTCACAGTAATAGTGACATACATGCACACAGCAGTTGGTGAGTTTTTCCCCTGCTCCCCTGAGATTGATGTTGGCATTCCACATATGTACATAATGTCAATGAAAGTGATTCTTTAATTATCCCTCCCTCCCCCACAACTTCTCCTAGACCACCTACCTTGCTCCACTAGAATTTCTCCTCCATTATATAAAGTCCTTCTGATATTCTGATTGCTACCTAGCTTCCACAAATGAGAGAAAACATATGACACTTCCCTTTCTGTGACTGGCTAATCTCACTTAAAATAATGTTCTCCAGGTCCATCCATGTTCCTGCAAATGACATAATTTTGTTCTTTATTGCTGAGTGAAATTCCATTGTGTGTATATCCCATAATTTTGTTATCCATTCATCTGTTGATGGACAAGTAGGTTAGTTCCTTAATTTGGCTATTGTGAATTGTGCTATTATAAACGTGTATATGGTATATTACTATAATATTCTAATTTCTGTACCTTTGGAAAGATACCCAGGAGTGGTATTGCTGGGTCATATGGTGGATCCATTCCCAGTTTTCAAAGGAATCTCCACACTGATCTCCATAGTGGCTGTATTAATTTGAACTCCCACCAACAGTGTAGAAGAGTTATTTCCCTATGTCCAGCATTTATTGTTTGACTTCTTGATGGTTGCCATTCTACTTGGGGTTAGATTGAATGTCAGTGTAGTTTTGTTTGCATCTAATGTCAGTGTAGTTTTGTTTGCATCTCTCTGATTGCTAATGATGTTGAAGATTTTTCCATGTGTTTATTGGCTATTTGTATTTTTTAATAAGTGTCTATTTTGTTAAATTGCCAATTTCTTGATTGGGCTATTTGGTTTTTTTAGTGTTGAGTCTTTTAAGTTCTTTGTATATTCTAGATATTAGTCCTCTATTATAGGAAGAGCTGGCAAAGATCTCCCATTCTGTACACTCTCTCTTTAGACTCTTAATGGTTTCCTTTGATGAGCAAAAACTTTGTAGATTCATACCATCACTTCTTATTTTAATTTCCCAAACTTTGGGGGTCTTATTGAGGAAGTTTCTACCTGTGCCTATATGCTGCAGTGTTCGACCTATGCCCTCCTCTAGTCATTTCTAAGTCTGGTATAATTTCCAAGTCTTTGATCCATCTTGAGTTGACTCTTGTGCATCTTGAGTTGACTCATTTATCTACAAATGGATAAGCAGTTTTACCAACACCATTTGTTGAAAGGCTGCCTTTTCTCCAACATATGTTTTTGATACCTTTGTTGAAAATCAATTGGTTATGTATATTTGTTTCTGTATTTTCTTTCCTGTCCCATTGGTCTATGTGTCTGATTTTTTGTGCCAATACCACACTGTTTTTATTACTGTAGCACTGTAGTATAATTTAAAGTCAGGAATTGTGATAATTTCTGCATGATTCTTATTGCTGGGAATTGTTTTGGCTATTCTAGGTTTCCCCATATGAAATTTATGACTGATTTTTCTAGGTCTGTGAAGAATGACATTGGTATTTTGATAGCAATTGCATTGACTCTGTAGATCACTTTTGGTAGAATGGCCATTTTGATAATATTAATTCTGCCTATACAAGAGCAAAGGAGATCTTTACATCTCCTAAGATCTTCAATTTCTTTCTTTAGTGTTTTGTAATTTTCATTGTAGAAGTCTTTTACCTCCTTGGTTAGATTTATTCCTAGGTATTTTATTATTTTAGAGGTTATTCTGAATGGAATTGTTTTCTGAATTTCTTTTTCAGTGGATTCATGGGTGGCATATAGAAAAGCTACTGATTTTTTTAAATTGATTTTTGTATCCTGCTACTTTGCTGAGTTTGTTGATCAGCTCTAGAAGTCTTTTCATTGAATTCTTTTTGGTTCTTTGAAATATAGGATCATGTCATCTGAAAATAGAGCTAATCTCAGTTCTTTTTTCCTATTTGACTTCCTTTGATGCCCTTCTTTTGCTTTATCGCTCTGACAAGAGTCTCAAGGACTATACTGAAAACGAGTGGAGATAGTGGACATCTTTTTTCCTGATCTTAAAGGGAATTCCCATAGTTTTTCCCATTCAATATGATATTGTCTTTGGATTTATTGTACATTGGCTTTATGAATTGAGGTAAGTTCCTTCTATTCTGATTTTCTGCAGTGTTTTTAACATGAATGGGTGTTGGATTTTGTCAAATGTTTTTTCAGTATCTATTGAGATCATCATGTGATTTTTGTCCTTAGTTCTATTTTCTAGACACTAGGTGGTGATAATGTATCACAAAGGTGACATACCAACTTGTCCTTGAGTCTAAACCAATGTAAAGCCTTGTAGAAATTCTGGCTTTAATTGATAAGTGATTTCAAATGAAGGAGATCAAAACTGGAAAAGCAAACAGACTTTTGGTTGAATTTTTAATTAATGAGAGTAATTTTCCCTTACCTTTTATATATAAATTATATCCAAAGAATACCTTCTATGGTTTCTAGTTCATCTTTAAAATGGAATTGAACATAAAGTACTCAGAGTATATACTCCAAATTAGTTCTTTTTTTTTTTACCTTTTACTCTTGTCTGGCTAGCATTTAATTTGACTTCTAAAAATTGTGTTCATTCAAAGCATTCAACTTAATTTCTATTGAAACAACAAAAACAACTATTAAACATTTATAAGTGTTTTCTGTTTGCCAGGCACTGTTCAAGGTGCTGGGGATACAGCAGTAAATTAAAAAATATTAATATCTCCCATTGTGGAACTTACATTCCCACATCAATTTTCTTTCTTTTGTACTCATATTTCACTGGCTTATAATTATTTCACTAAATTGTAGAAAAATGCAAAAACAAAACATGCAGACATAGACTTGGTAATTCACCTAGAGAACACTGGGTCAGCACAGCTCTGAACTGTTGGAGGGTGTTAGTGATGAGAGCCCATTATATTGGAGTAATGAGCATCATTTTAATGGAAGGATGGAGAATATTTATTGAGTAATTTGGTGAGTGGATCAGGGCTGGGATTCTGGAAGTAGATTTTGAGACCCCAGAGTGTCTGAGATTCTTTCAAGGGCATTCAGGGCTAAAATTCTTTTCATAATATTACTAAGCTATTATTTGCCTTTTAAATGTGATGAGACTGTCTTTAGTGGTACAAAAGTCATGATAGGTAAAACTGTTGGAAGCTTAATGTGAATCAAAAGAATAGCACCAAAACATGCTAACAGCCATGATATTCTGTAGTGCTGTACACTCCGCTTAAGAATATCCTTGATAAAGCAGTGACAATGATTAATTGTAGTAAATTTTGATCTCTAAGTAACTGGCTTTTAATAATCTGTGTGACAAAATGGAAAGCATGTATAAAACACTTCTGCTGCTACCAAAGTACAGCAGCTGTCATTAGTGGAAGGAACTAAGGGATCCTTGAACCATCACCAGAACCTACTGATTCTTTCCATGGAAAATCATGTTAACCCAAAGTAATAATTGACATAAAAGATAAATTACTCAGGTGTGGATATTAGGCCACTTGCTCAAACAAATGAATATAAAAAGCCCATTACTCCAAGGAAAACTGGTATGTGTTGCCAAAGAAAGGCTTTGATCTTTCATGTAAAAATTAAAATTTTGGAAAACTTGCACCTAGCACCATGAGATTGACAACTACCTGATACTGAGACATTTTTTATAAGATATTTAAGGGTTTGACAAATCCTTAAATTTTAGTATTTGATATTTTAGTATTACATAATGAAATGTGTCACTATTTTAAAAATAAGGAAACCCTCTCAAAAAATCAACCAATGAGTCTAGTATAATCAGTGGGAAATGTTTATTGATAAGTTTCATATCCCATGATGTAACTGCTTTTTGTTGAGTTTTGTCATAGTATCAAAGAAGGACACTAAAAACTACCTGAAGAGGTCAATAGATTACCTTTTCCAGATACTTCCAACTCATATCTGTGTGAATCCAGATGTTCCTCTTATTTCAATTAAAATAATACTTTGAAACATTGAAAGAAACAAGTAAGACACTACAGCTGCCTTCTGCTAAAGAAGACATCAAAATATTTGTAGAAATGTAAAGCAAGACGACTTCCTCCTCCTCCTTCTTTTGGTACTGAGAATTGAATCCAGCAGCATTGTTTCTGAGCTACATCCCCAGCCCCCTTTTTTATTTTTAATTTTGAAACAGGGTCTCACTGAATTAATGAGGGCCTCAAGTTTTTGAGGCTGGCCTCGAATCTGCGATCCTTCTGTTTTAGCCCCCCAAGTACTGGGATTACAAGAATGAACCACTACACCTGGCACTACTCTTCTTATTAATTGGACTTCTGTTTTGAAAATATTTTTCATAAAATGTTATTTCTGTTAACAATTCATAATTTAATATTATTATTAGGCAAATAAACAATTTCTTAGTTTAATTTCTAATGTACTATTGATATGTATGCATAAATGAGAGTTCTTTGGAACCTTTAGTAATTTTATGAATGTAAAGGGTTACTGAGGTCAACAAGTTTGAGAACCACTGGATTATGTTAAAGAGGAGGTCAGTTATAAGGTTAATTTCCTGTTTAATAGGGATCACAATAAGTGTTGAGTATCTGTAGCAGACCACAGTGTTCTCAGCTATTTTCTACATTAAAAACACATAATGATACTTTTTTTTTTTTTTTTGCGGTACCGGGGATTGAACGCAGGGGCGTTCTATCTCTGCGCTACGTCCCCGGCCCTATTTTTTTTTTATACTTTATTTTGAGACCATGGTCTCACGAAGTTGCGGAGGGCCTCACTAAGTAGAGAGAGAGAGACAGAGAGAGAGAGAGAGAGAGCGTGCGCACGTGCGCACACGTGTGCGCGAGCTGAGGCTGGCCGCGAACCCGGATCCTCCGGTCTCTGCCTCCCAAAGTACTGGGATTACAAGCGTGTGCCACCACGCCCAGCTTATAGTGATACTTTTAAATACATATTTTAGAGTCTCGTTCTCTCAAGATATTTAGTTCTATTTGTTGGAGGTAGTGTAAAGGAATCTACAGTTGTAAAAACCTCATTTTAGGAGATTCTGAGTTCTCACAGTCTAAGAGTCTGTGAATTATTATTATGGAGTAGTCGTTGTTTTAACACTAACATCATAAAAGTAAGTTTTATTGATTCAAATACCATATCATTTATTATATAACAGAAAAATATAAATTAATCAAAAGAATAATAGTAAAAATCAATGCAAAATTCCTCATTTGTAATTTCATTATCTAGAAATAAATACTGTTAACACTTAACTGTGACATTGTCTTTGATATATATGAATATATGAATGCATATGTGTATGAGTTTTCAAAAATAGCTAGATGACCTTCACTTTTAGTCACTTAACATTTAATGAACCTCTTTCATTGATATTACCTGTCATTGTAAGCTAGTGATTCCCAAACCTCGCTCACCAGAGAGGTGTCAGAAATACTGGTTGTTTGGCTCTGTGCATAAAGATACCGATTTGATTTTTGAACTCTTTCCTATTGGATCAATCAGCAGAAACTGAAGAATAAATAGTTTTCCTGTCTTCACATTGGGAAGAGCACTAATATTGTCAAGTTGCTTTCCAGAAAAGCTCTATTACTTGCATTCTTATTAGCAGAGCATGAGGGAGCCCAGCTCCTAATCAGGATTAGATACTAACATTTGTTTCAAACCTGTACCAAATTGATAGGGGAAAAATGTTACCTGCATATGTTAATTTGCAGTTGTTTGAGTGTATGGGTGTTCCGGTCAGCATTCTTACAGCCATAATCTAGAGACCTGACCATGTAATTTAGAGGAAAGAAAATTTATTTTCTTAAGGTTTTAGGTTCAGTCCATGTGAGGCTGTGGATTTCAGGACATGGTGGCAGGAGGCAGAGAGAGGGAAAGCACCTGGGCTGTGCTCCTCACATCATGGAGGCCAGAAACAAGAGGAAGAGCAGGGGGAGGAGAAATCAAATATAATCCCCAAGCCCACAGACATAGCCACACCCTACCGGCCTACCTGGTACCACCCAGGTAAATTCATTACAATGGATTTATCCAGGGCTGGGATTACAACCCTCAAGACTCGATTATCTCAACTCCAAACACCAACTTATAAGTTCTTCAAGGGGCCATTCTATATCTAACCATAAAAATGGAGTTAAATCATTTTGTGTTTGTTATCTATTTGAATATTTTCTTCTTTGAATGACATCTTAGCCTCATAACCTGACTTGCCCAGGTTGCCCGTTACATAGCCCAGCGTGTCCTTTACCAGATTTTCCCTGCAGTCAATGCCAAACATAGTATTCATGTCAGTGTATGCTATCAGTGTGTCAACATGGCCAGTCTTCTATTTGTTTTCATTGGGTCATAACTTATCAATCATCCATCATTTCTCAGCTAAATTTTAAACACTGTTGGAAATGTATAAAGAAACTTAAATTTTTCACAATAGGCTTTATTTTGATTCATTTCAAAATTACTGGTCAGAAGTGCACACACTTCAAGTAGAAATATTGGAAAAATTATGTGCTTCTAACACAAATTGAATTGTCAGTAACTCTATTACAGTACTGTTTGTCATCACTGGAAACTGTCTTGCAAATTTCAAGTAGGCCCTTAGTGAAAAGTGGGGTCTGTTCCTTTTGTGGCCTAATCTCAAATCACCTAAGGCTGGTCATGAGAAATGAAAGCCTTAGAATTCTATCAAATCAATTATATGTGGTCAAAAAACTATCACAAGGCTGCCTTTGGAATTTGACATTACTATTATGCTACAGGGCATGTTCTGCCTTCAAGCTCATGAAAGCCAAAAGGGGAATATTTCTAGGAAAAATTCCTAAGACTCATACCTGTGTAGTCCTTTGCAAGAGTACAAGCACAGTCTGACCATATGTTTCCTTTTAGTATTTCTGATAAGTTTTTAGAGTTGGCTTCGGTTATTCTGTAATGAAAATACCTGCTTGGTGACCGGCAGGGATGCCTGGAGATGAGAGATTACACATTGACCCTGCAGTCAAGGCTGATTTTAAGCTGAACCCTATGCCTCTAGTCAATTCTCCAACCTGGAACATAACTGAGTAAAATGGAACACTGTTTTTACATGGGATTACCAAGCATAAACTAGGCAAGATGGGAGGGAGCATCAGGTACAGATGCTTGGTACCCAAGTTAAGTCAAGGGACATGAGGAAAATTGCAATAAAGCTGGATCCTGTAGAAGGAGTGAATTAGCCTGATACATAGGGGGAGGGATTTCTCAAGAAAGGCCACCAAGTTGCCTCAGCAAGACTGCAGAGGCCCCTAAAAATGCCACATTATCTGTGTGAATGGTGTGGGTGCATTTGATGGCTGTGTAGAGACTGCCGAGGGACACACTCTGCAGGACTCACGTGTCCATCTAGGGAGTCTGAGTTTGATGCCAGTTTACCTACTTTATCTTTACCTCCTGAAAAAATAAATAAGTAAATGATGAAAGAAAATGAAATTCCTTCCAGTATTCCTGAGATAATAAAACAAGCAGATTCAACAAATCAGAATGACCAGCAAATCTTTCTCCTTTCCTGTTAACATATAAACCTACCATGTATTTTGATATTTTATATTTATCACAATCATAACTACAAAGACTGCAGAAAAACTGCAAACAAAAATTGGTTTTCTACCATGAGAGCCAAATGAAAGACTACTGGATTTAATATATTTGATTTCAAAGTGTCTTAATATGTACTTGCTCATTTATTCTTATTTATTGTCAAAATAAATGTATATGTGTATGCTTTTTTATACTGCTTTCAATTCTTTGTGGAACAATGTGGGTTCTAAATTATATACTTTTTAAAGATTCCCATGTGTTAATTTATTTGGTATAATACAATTTAACTTACTGTTTTGTGAATTTTGAATGAAGTAGTATGGTAAACCATTTCTCATGTAATTTTGAATTACCAACTGATCTCTGTTTAAAGTCTAACCTACATGAGCCAAAAGTTCTTTTGCTTAAGAACATTACTAATAGTGACGAGAATGAGACAGTAGCAAAAAAAAACCAAAATAACAATGAAGTATTTCCATTACACTTTGTGACTGTTTCAGATATTGTAAGTTTAGATAGCGTGCATAAAATTTTTAACAGAATCTTATGGAGACAGCAGTGGTGACAAAATGTTTGACTATGAAGCAGGCAACTTTGATCTTAGATACTGCTCTTGAAAGATGCCTGAAAGGTGTTGTCCTTTGTATTGGTAAGGAGGAAGGAAGGCTTAGGATAAACTACAGTAACAGAGTGCATTGAATATTGTGAATGATTGGTTTGGTTTGGTTCACCTGAAGAAAGAATGGAAAAGGTAAAGTTTCAGCAGTAATTAAAATTACTTTGTCTATTTTCCTCCCTTCCTTTCTCCTTTCCTAAACCTTTCACTGGTACCTATGTCATGCTAATTTTTCAACATTGTCATGTTAGGAGCTGCCAGTGATGAATGATGAGCTATTTAGATTCAGTACACAGAAGGACAAAGCCAACCATTTTAGTGACTGATTTTTTTTAACCTGCTGTGTGTATTATTTGATGTGTTTGCATAATTTATCGAGAGACTCCAGAATCTCCAGTCACCTGCTCCTCAGATCAGAAGGTGATTGTGGCTTTGGGTGGATATTAATCAGCCACAGCACTGCCTGGTCAGAAAGAGCAAGTGTCCTAGCCTTTTACCTCATGAGACCTTGCGTATCCATCCAGCATAGGTTGCAAGGGAACTGCATTTGGTGGACTGGAGTGGCCATCAAGCTTCAGGTGAGATGACAAGTACACTGTTTAACCTGCGTCTGGAAGCCTTTTGATAATAAGAAACCCAGTGTCACTAACGTGAGCATTTTTATTGCTACTTCCTATTCCCCATTTTTTAAAATGTCTGTGCTATTAAGAGAAAATAATTTGTGATTACATGTGGGAGTTAGAAATCTGTGGGCAAAATTCTCAAACTGCAAATATCACATGTTTATATATGCATGCTTTCGTTTTATTTCCCTCAAACATGAATGCAGGTTTAATTAGTGAACAAGAAGGGTATTATAGGAAGACACCTTCTACACACCCTCAGAAGCAGAGATGCCTTTTTTTAAAAAATATACTTTTATTAGTGTATTGTAATTATACATCATAATGAAGTATA
>PVJS01035165.1:0-21165 GCA_004027185.1 Glis glis | reverse complement strand
AGGCCACCACCAAGAACAGCACAAAGAAAATGCATGTTAATGTGGCTGAATATTTATTAGAAGCCTGCAGCCTGGGGCTGGCAGCACAGTGAGGCTGTGTGTTTACCAGGCCACCCGAAAGGCAAGAGGGCATAAGGCACTTATAAACAGTGGCGCAGCACAAGCAGTGTTGTCTTTGAAAAGTTTTCATTTTCCCTTGAATCAGCTACAGTCTCTTACTTAAGGTCACTGCAGTTTGCAATCTTTGGCAGAAGGCTTCTTCCTTTTTTGGTAGTGGCAGTCTGACTTTTCTTTTTTTTTAACCCTCCTTTTGGAAGTGTTTTCCTCTCAAACTGCCATTATCTTCTAAATCTGTTTCATGTTATCATTGTCAGATGCCTCTTCTTCAAGTCTTAGAACAAAATGCGGTGATATATACATATATACATACATACATACATATATATATATACATATATATATATATATATGAAAAATTTTAAAGCATGGAACTGAAAGTCATATGGTTATGATTTGAGAATGTCAAGCTTGATTTTTTTTTCAGAGTTTTTTTTTTAATCCGTACCTTTTTCTCTGGGCAGTGAACTCACTGCAGAGACATCAAAGAGAATGTGTACTGGATCAAGGTGATTTTTTTTTTTGACCACATCATTGCCAGCTGTGGTGTTTATGATTAGAGGCAGGCGTTCCAGACACCTCTGAGTCCTCACTAAGCGTCAGATCTTTAACGGGATCCATCCCAACTGAGTGACACTAAACAGACAGCCAGAGGGGAGTTGGTGGGATAGAGCCGGGAAGGGGGGCGAGGGTGAGGGAAGCTTTGGTGCCTGGCTCTCTCACCAACCACGCTACATAACAAACTCTGCTAATGCCAGGCTGCAGGCTGCCCAGAGGCCCTGTAGCATGCCTTTCAACGCAGCTTTCATTAGCCAAGGGGATGACTAGAGCCCAGCAAACACAGCCATTGATCCTCTCTCACCGGGTGCAGGGATGTGCAGCGTTCAGGTCACAGCCCAGCCGGCTTTGAAGCAGCCTCACTTCACACCACTGACAGCCACAGACTGCTGGCTTCCAGGAGCTGACACGATTCCCTCTCCCGTCTCTCTGAGCTCTGCTCTGTGCAGCAAACGACATTGAATTCCCTCTGGACATTGCCTCCACTTGCAATATTAACACTTGTGTACCAGTCCTGTTGACATAAGAATTCTGCAAATAGCCAATAGTACATGGAAGGGAGTTCTCTTCCCTACCTTCTGTTCCCTTCTGGGTCAGTGTAACACCAGGTAGATTTACCAGTTCGGCAAATCAGAAGATAATTCTGGAATCAGGAATCAGTTCGGTGAGGTTTGGAATTAAATAGTCAGGAATTATTAAAATCAGGATGATAGTCTTGTCCAGTGATTGCCATTAACAGTGAAAAAAGAGTGGTTTGGTTGACAGCTACTTATTTCTCTCAATGCAAAAAAGCTTTTTTTAAATTTACATAATCTTCAAGAGATCAATTGCTTGCTATTCTTGGTGACTATAGAAAGTAAGATAGATCCTTTAGAAGAATAATGTTATTACAATGATTCAAAATAAACCTTGCTGCTTGCCTGTGGCCTGTGGGTGGAAGGACAAGAGAGATATGCTTATCAACCTAAAATGTCTAGAAGGAGGAAGTACATAAATCTGATTTCAAAGAAGGATTCCGATAACAGGTTGCTAGTACAGAGCTGCTTTTAAAAACTTCTTTAGTATCAGGTTTTTTTTTTTTTTTCTGGGGATCAAACCCAGGGCCTCACACATGCTAGGCAAGTACTCTACCACTGAACTATACCCCTAGCCCTCTTGTTTGAAGAGTTATCAACAGTTAGATGTTTGAGTTAAGTGAAAACCAGGTGATGTGAAAGTATGTAAGATTCTGGCTTTCCACTTATCATTTTGTGCCTCCTGATCTGCATACCCATACCATCTTTGTTTTTGTTATCCTATCAATGGACTTTTACCTACTCAGGTCATTGGCTATATCATTTATTTTCATAAACACCTTATCTCATCATTCAATTTGTATTTTTAAAAACTACAGTACATGAAGAAGTTTATTTATGCTTCGTGCCATTGCTATCCTTCTTCCGGCAAATATAATCATCACTTGATGCTAGGATGATTTTTTTTCTTTGATTAAAAATATATTTTCATATAAAACTATTCTGAATAGTTTTTTATGGGAACCCTTAAAACATCAAAGTTTCATAATATACTTAAATTATGCACTTGTCTGTGTACTAACATTGCAAATAAATGTATGAAGTAGAACAACAAAGTTGTTTTATTGGGTGTGCCTTTGTCATCAGGCAGTAGGTTAGTTCAATCAGTTGTTTATTTAATTATATCATTGCCCAGATTTCATTTTATTGGTTTTTTGACCTTCATTAGTCTTTAGGTCTACTCTGTCAGCATTATCCCATTTTATAGGTTATGCAACTGAGTCAGGAAAGGGATCTCATTCCTTTGATTGTGAGTTGTTGGCTTGAGGATTATTATTATTCATGATGTTTTAGTGTCCTTAGTAACAAAAATGTTTAAAACTGCTCACTTTTTAAGAATTTCATTTTCCCAGGTGAATGTGGTGGTACACACCTGTAATCCCTGTCCTTGTGAGGCTGAGACAGGAAGATCACAGGTTTGAGGCCAGCCTCAGCAACTTAGCGAGACTGTTTCAAAATAAAAAGTGTAATAGGTCTCAGAGGTAGAATGCCCTGGTTTCAATTCCCAGTATAAAAAAAATCATTTTCCTATCACTTCAAGGAAAGAGAAAATATCTAAATATTGAGGAGGATACTGCATGTCAAGTTAATTTTTTTATATAAGGTACCTATTTGTATATACAGGCATATGTATAAGTAGATCAATAGATTGATTTCAACAGAAATGAGAGGAGGTCCCATATTTGATTCAGTTAGGAATATTTGCATTAGTATCATAAATATCACAATGAAATTTTTATGGAGAGCACTTTTGATGAAATTTTAAATGAATGTTTTTAGCATGTTACTGACTTGCATGGACACACTAGAACACCAATGCTTTAGTGGGGTAGCCTTGTGCTTATTTCAGTGAAATGGTATTCTTTGTATAATATAGGAAGAAATACCTTTATTTACTTTAGCAGGAAAAAGACTTGATTTTTCTGCTGCTGGAGTTAGGCTAAGAGTAAATTTAATAATCTCCATTAGCATTTCTGAAAAACCTTTTATATTAAATAAACTGTCAAGGGGCCATTGGTTCCTAGTTTTGCCCTTCCTTCTCTGTTTTTGCTGAAACAAATGGGTGTTTCCTGATAGCCTCCAGGTATAAGTCTGAAAAAGTATTTTAATGAGAACTTCATATTTGGGTCATCTGGGAGGAAATGTAATAACTTTTTGCCCATGCAAAACCCAAAGCCTACTACCCAAATTAAAGGTTTGGTGAGGCAAATTTGCAGTTCCATCACGTTAGTACCAAATACCACCTCTGGCAATGATTCACCTAAGGATTTCATCTATCACTCATTCATAAAGTTTGGTAACATTTGTAGGCTAATTTATTCCCCTGGAATTTTCTCTACATCTTCCCCAACTGTAAAGTGTTATAATTTGAGGAAGAAGAAATTATTTAGAAACCTGTGAAGTCTTAACACCTATTGATTTCCAACCTAGGAAAAAGAAATTAACCGGGTTTTAGACGTTGTATTTGAAGAGCTGGTGCAAACATATGATATGGAACTCTGCCAGGTCACAGTGAATTTCCCTGGCTTAGAGGGTGATACACCAAATGTAAGAGTAAGAAAGGAGAGAGTACATGAACGGAGATCTGATACCTCTGGGCTTTCTGCCTTTTATTTCCTAACTTTAATTTCCTAACAGTAGTGCTAAGTGGATCTCCCTGCTTTCCTTTTCATAACCAAGCAGGAGACTTTCCTTTTGGTAGCTATCGTGCACCCCTAGACAAATCACCAACTAGGCAGAAAGAAACCAGGATGAAGGCCTAGCAGGAGACTCTCCACCCAGTGAGGAAGTTGGACTTTTTTTTTTCTTCTGTAAAGATGATTGATGATCTGTGGAAAAAGAAAAGTGGGCACCAAGGCCAGCTTCTCTTAAGACAGCTTGAGTGACTGTGTGGCTAGCGCTTTCTTGATTAACAGAGGTCTCCCTGACCTTGGCCGTGTGTTATGACTCATAGCCTTGCAGGGATGAATTGTTCCTGAACAGTTCCTCCAGCATCAGAGGCACAAACAGGTCTTTTTAGCCATTTGTTAGACACCAGTGGAAAAAAGTAGTCTAAACCACTTAAGACCTGAAAACAAACTAGAATATTAGAATATTCAAAAATACCCTACACTCAAACTGAAGTTAATTTTAGAATCCAAAATCTGGACTTAAGAAAAGTGTTAGCTAATCATTACATGTTGAAAACTCAGCCAGGTCACCTCTGTTTCTTAGAAATGTGTAAAAACACATGTGCGTTTTTCTGCTTTAGTAGTTAAATGATTTTTTAACTTTGAGCTTTGGAGCTCAAATTTTGATCCAATAATACTGCTTTTTTAGGCCAGATAACAGTTTTCCTACTTTCCTGAATAGAAATTTGACAAGTTTTAGAACCTCATGCTTAATACAGAGCCCAAAAGATAATATGTATAAAGCCTACAGAATGCCTCTTTACCCAGTCAAGGAGCTAATGGTTCTGAGTGACTTTGACTTGTTCTCATTTTAAACTAAGAGTCCAACTCTGTTCCTTTTATTCTCATCCTGGTTTTCTGTAACTGGTACATATATCCGCAGAGGAGTCTCCTATTCCTAAAAAAAAAATCTTAGAAAACTTTGTGAGGTGCTGTGGATTCTAAATATGTCAGATACCAATGTTTTCGATGAAGTTTAAGTAGTTTATATGTGCAAGGACCTTGCTACTGACGATTAGAGATGCAGATAAGTTTCATACCTTCAAGTTTTGTAGAGCAGCTGACCTGGGTAAAATGGCTGTAGTCCATTTACCAACATTTACACACCAGTAAGTAGAGATCTACATGTCAAAATTTGATGGCTTTGGTATAGAGGTGACCTATAAGAGTAGATACCCAAGCCAGGTAATTTCCTTTAAGAAACAGCTTCTCAGAGGAGGTAAGACTTCTGCTGGGCATCAGAAGTGCTGAGGGGTTAGTGATATGTGAAGATGAAATGGGCATTCAAGATGAGATTTAAGATGTGCAAAACATATATGAAATAGAAAAGTAGAATATTTTATGGAAAGAAGGCAGGATATCCTGGATGGAAGAAAAGAGAAGTTATTTCATCTAGGGGTAGCTAGCTCAGCATGTGATGTTTGGACTTAGGCCACCCCTGTACATAAAGAACAAATAAGTGTTTCGAACTGTATGGAATAATAGAATGAAAATTTCATGGCATTAGAATTATTCTGGAAATAAAGTGTGTGATGAAATTGGAGGTATTCAGATATCCAGGCCAACATATACATGGCAAAAATTAAAAAAAAAAACAATGGATAGTGGCTTGAAAGTCTTCTAGTGAGAGAATCAACAAGAATTATGTTGTTCTGAGTGTTAATGGTGAGAGATTTAAGAATTGTGTGGTGTGTGTGTGTGTCTCTCTCTTTTACTTTCTATTATTAATTGTAAACTGTTGTTGATTTATTCTACCTAAATATGTTGCAGGAATCCTACATACTAAAATCTATTTAAGAGTTGACCAATCTGTTGAAAAATGTACAAATGATCATTCAAGATGTCTTTCGATGGACCTATTGAGCAGAAAGAGAAGTAAACCTCATTTTAAGTTTTATGGCTGAATTTAAAAATGTGTTAGTATGTTGGATTATGGAAAAAAGAGCCATGCAGACCTGTGTTGTAGTATTTAAACAGGATGTACTGGTGTTATCTGTCTTAAGTTTTATCTCTCTCACTGGACTTCAAATTTCTCTCTGGCAGAGAAACTTTCTTATCTCAGTATCTTCTCTGTTTAATAAAATGCCTGATAAGTAATCAATACTCAGTAAGTAACAACATTTCTAGAATTTGCATCTTCATTGGAAGTTGAAGTGTCATACAGATGGAGTATTCTTTATTTAAAATGTTTGGGACCAAAATGTTTCAGATTTCAAAGTTTTTCAGATTTTGGAATATTTCTGGAGACTTTACTGCTTGAGTATTCCTAATCCAAAGATCTGAAGTCTGAAGTGCTTCAAAATCCAAACCTTAATGAGCACCATCAAAAAGTTTAAGATTTGGGAGCATTCTGAATTTCACATTTTGGGGTTAGGGATGCTCAGCCTGTAATAAAGCATTGTCATTTAAATGTAACTCTGCTTTGGAAACCTTTCCTTAGTTCAGCCTCTTTGGGAAAGTAATAAAGTATCCTTAATTGTCTTTGGGGTTGCACTAGTGCTTTGTATAATTAAGGTCCATTTCTTCACTCAATAAGTATTTATTGTAGACCTACTATGAGTAAGTCATTGAACAGGAAGCGCACAAGAAGGAAACAGACACCCTGTCCTCAAGGGACTGGCAGGAGAGATGAGATTATCTATAAATAACTACACTGCTAGGTAGAAAGTAGTAAGCACAATATGAGATGTCTTGATATAAAGTTCTGTGAAAGTTCTTAAAACAGAGAAGTGTTCTTTCCATCCTAGGAGATCAGGAGAGTTTTATCGAGAAGTATATTCTTTATCTGGTCCAACAAGAAAAGGTAGAATTTCAACTTGTCAGCTGGCCCAGGGCCGAAAACCATGAGACGTGCATAGGAAACAGCAGAGTAGTTTGGCTTAAATGTGGGGTTAAGAACAGTGACAGGAAAGAAGTTAGTTATATCCCGGACTTTCCCTGATTAATGAAGATTGTCCTCTAGAAGGTCTTTTGAGGTCCATCCAGAGTCGTGTGGGTGGCCTCCATCACTCTCACATCAGTATTTCTGTGACTTTTCTAGAATGTGTAATACCCATAAGAAGTTCATGAAATTTAGTATGATTCTTTTAAACTTACATTTGACTATTTAAAAGGTAAAGACTTTTCTGTAGTTTTCCTCCAAGTTTTAATGGGAAAAGTTTGTAATGGATTTTTTAAAGCTTTTGTGTACTAGTACCTGTGCCAGTTTCTTCAACAGGCATTTCAGGGTCCATTTCTTACTAAGTCTCTGGAATAAAAGTGAAAAGAGCTACCAGAAAGCTACAATTATACTGTTTATTTGGGGAAGCATTGCTGCTGCAGTCCTCCAGAGTTTTTTTAAAAGATCATAAAAGTGGTTAATGAGACTTTGTGTACCTGTGACCATCCTACAAATGTGCTAAAACGAGGCTGTGGCCTCACAGCTTAAGAAACCTAGTTGTTCTGCTTTTAGTGTTAATACTATCATGAATGCCCAAACGAAATTCAAATTAGCTGATTGAAGTTCTTGGCACTTGGATTAAAGAGTATTTTTCAGGAAGGAAAGTGTATATGTTTTTTTGTCTATAATGTAACTACTACTGATATGGATTTCTCTATTAAAAAGCTTTTTCTGTGAATTTAAAACACTTTTTTTCACAACAGCTTTACCGTTTCAAGCTTAAATCTTGTTTCTTTAAATCCTGGCTGCAAACCCCTCTCCCCTCCCCTCCAAGCACAGTTTTCTCTAGATGCTGATTGGCTCTGAATGCCAAGAGTTAAGACAGCCCTACCTCCTATAAATCAGTAGACAGCTTCATTATCAAAGTTATGTGTTTTCACCTTAATAGATAGCCAGTCCCAGTGTTGGTGCCAGGCCCTGCCTTATCATGTAACCATCAGCACTGCATACTGGAATGTTCTTTGTTTGGATTATTTACTCCTTCTATAAACAAAGATTAGAGTAAAAAATGTCAGCACTGGAGCCCAAGCAGTGCTGACTGTTACTAGAAAATCTCAGTAGCATGATATGAGATATAATTTGCTACTCATAGGCAGGATAGCACTGCCTTGTGTTCATATCTGAGTACTGTGCTGAGGGTTTTGCTCACTTCATCTCATTTAATCTTCCCAATAGCCCTTGAAGGTAGATTCTGTTCTTCCTATTTTACACATGTGGGAAACAAGGCTCAGAAAGGTTCATTTCAGTTGTAAATGGCAGAGAACTGGGTTTCAAACCCAGGCATCTGACTCCAGAGCTTTCTCTTTCACCCACTAAAGGATGGCACTTTAAAAAATAATGTTACCTGGAATTTGACCTGCTTGTCGCCTGAGATTACTTGGTTAAGGTTGGAAAACATTTTTAGTATTGAAAGTTTTATTTATTGAGTCTTAGTTTTGTATAAAGTATCAGAGGTCACTAGATTTTATAAAATCTTGATTGATAGTATTTTGACGGCCTGTATCTTTCTTGCAGCTTTTACAGGGTCTCTTTTATTTAAGAATTTACGTTTTAATCTGTATTTAGGAAAAAAGCAAAATGACTAGTGATACTTGCAGAAGCTAAGTATCTTGTATAGTTTAGAACAGATCTAATTGTGAAAGATGGAGACAAATTCTTTTCGGACATTTGGACTTGATATATATAATCCAGAGTTAAAGCAGTTATTTCTAGAACCTCTAAGAAATTTGATTTTCAGTAAGTGGCATGAATAACTGCTTTTCATTTGGAATATGATTATCATTTATCTTTATGTATATTTTCATATACAATATGAGCAAAAAACCTTTATTTTGCAAATGAGGAAACTATGACTTAGAGAAATGAGTAGTGTCACTAAGAAGACACATAATTGGTGCAGATGATGTGTTATTACTTGCAAATTTCCCTCATGGATTCTGACTTGCCTGTAGGTGATAGGTATGTTCATGAGACCAGGGTATACTCATTTCTTGACCAGAGTAAATATTTTTTCTGATTCACTATGGGGTTGTTTTTCTTATTGAACTATTTTTCCTGGATAAAACCTCTTGAACTTAATAACTATCATCATAAATTTGTTGAATGGACTTATTGGCAGGTTAAAAATTGTATAGTGTTAGCACATGAAGAGGCCCACATAATTCCTAAATACTGGTACTTAAGATGTTTATAAAGGTGCTATTGATCTATAGTTTGTATAGCCATATTATTTATAACATTCTGGTGACAAATAAAAACATGAATAAATAATGTCATGTCTACAGATATCAGTGATAATAAAAAGTTTCCAACAGTAATTAGATATGCCTTATTTAGATCAACTCTCCCAGATTGTCATTAATCAGGTTTGTTGTTGTTTTAATGAGAGACTGACCCAACTTTCCTGCCCTTTGTTTTGTTTTGTTTATTTTGTGATACCTGGGATGGAACCCAGGGCCGTGGGCATGCCAGGCAAGTGTTCCACCACTGAGCTACATCCCCAGCCCTCTTTATTTTATTTTGAGGCAGGGTCTCTCTAAATTGCCCAGATGGGCCTTGAACTTGGAATCTTCCTGCCTTGGCCTCCGGAGTAGCTAGGATTACAGGTGTATACAACTGTGCTAGGCTCCCATCTCTTAACACAATTTTACCATATGGTTGAAGACCTACTTCCCAGCCAGTAACAATCCTGCCTAACATTGGCTGGTACATGATCATTTCTTCCCCTTCCTCATTACCTTTGTGCCCCTATATTTTATGTTTCTGATTAAAAATAAAACTGTTTCTTAGAAAAACAAAAATGAGCACAAAATGATTAGATGGGTTGTTAGAGCATGAATTAGAGTATGTACAGAGTCATTTGTTCATATTGTATGGTATAATGTTTGGAGCCTGGCCCTGGAAGAGGGATATTTCAGTTCTTTTTTTGCTGTTCAGACTGTCCTCATTCCTAACTATTATCTAGTGCTGCTTAGAAATGGTGTTTGTCCTAATCCTTTGAGACAAAAATATATTCATGGTATGTGTGTGTGTGTATGAACCATATGTATATTACTTTTTTTCAAAGCAGCTCGGCACATATATATTACATATTAAGAATTTTTCCTCTTCTTTCTTTTCTATTTTTCCTTCATGTACTCAAGCAAATTGTGGACAATCTCATGTCATACAAAAATTTATCTTAGGGCAAGAGATAATTCATTTAACTGTCATGACAGCTCTAAACTGTGCTTTTGGAAAGTCCTCTTCATAAAGTTTCATTGATTGATTCTCAATCCCATAAATCTAGGGCGTATTAGAATATGCCTGTTAGAAGCTCTTACTTGGGTCATTTAATGAGGCCACATGAAACCACCTTCTGATATTTATACCTTTGTTTTGCCGTCTGTGAGACTGACCCCATCTCATCATCAAATGGGAGTTTGAAGACCAACTTATAGCCTTTCATTTCAGTGGAATAAATCTTACTCTTGATAAAAACTTATGAAATGGGGCATTATGTTCTTATGTAAAGTATGGATTTCCCACAATCTGGCTAAGACTTTGGTCCAATTTTCCTACTTGAATATATGGCCTCTTCAGAGCTGTGAAGAGCAGCCTCGATTCTAAATCTTAGCAGAAAGAAAATCAGCTACCAAAATGATATTCTTCAAGTGACTATCATTCACTCAAGCTTCACTCCAAGGAAGAATAAGAAGAAGGAAAGGCTGGGCGTGGTGGCGCACGCTTGTAATCCTAGTACTTTGGGAGGCGGAGACTGGAGGATCCGGGTTCACGGCCAACCTCAGCGCACGTGTGTGTGCGCGCGCGATCTCTCTCTCTCCTCTCTCCTCTCTCTTCTCTCCTCTCTCCTCTTCTCTCTCTCTCCTCTCTCTCTCTCTCTCTCTAGTGAGGCCCTCTGCAACTTCCTGAGACCCGGTTTCAAAAATAAAGCATAAAAATAAAATAGGGCCGGGGGTGTAGCGCGGAGGTAGAACGCCCCTGCGTTCAATCCCCGGTACCGCAAAAAAAAAAAAAAAAAGAAGAAGAAGAAGGAAAAATTGCAGAGCAAGGCAGTGTATGAAAATGTGTCTAAAACAGTATTCCCAAGGATTTTCCTTAAGTATTTATTATTAATTGTTATTCTTTAACATTTATTAGTGTCATACTTTAAAAGGTACAGTGGTCAAATGAATTTGGGAAAGTCTGGGTTAAAAAATGTTAACCCAATTTTTATTCAAAAAATTTCACATCTTTTAATATGCTGATTTGTTTATTTTTAAAGCATAGAATCTCAAAAAAAGAGGAAAAATAGACAAAAACCCCAATAGGATATATTACACCTCTTTCCTGGGACTGGCAATTATAAAATATGTTTTAGGAACTGTATTCAAATAATGCCCTTGCAAGTGAGAAATACATTTTAAATATGCAAGAAAATGGCAAAGCATCTTGGTATTCCGTAGACTTACTTTTTTCTCTATTTTTATGTACATCAATATAATTTCCTGTGGATATCTACAACTATTCACAGCCCTACCAGAGTTCAGGGTAACCCAGACCTTAGTTTCCTGACCTTCCTCTGAGTGTTAAATACATTCAGCACAGAGGAAGGGTAAGAAACCCTCTTAGGTATTCACTCTGTCCCTTGGTATCAGCCAGTTGTGGAAAGAGGGTTATAGAGCCCCTCTTCATGCCTCTTAGATTTTTGTATGTATCACAGGATAAGTGAACTCCAAAGAGATGCTGTCAGCTTGTGCAGACTGTGACACATTGGGGTTTAATTCTGTAAGAGCCAACCTTACTTCATGCTACCAAGTCATTTAACATCTCTGAATCGAAGTCTTTATTCACCTTTCATGCACCATCTGTACACTTAACCATCTATCCATCCATCTCATTGAGTGGTTGTGAGGGTAAAATGTGTGAAAAGTGTTGACAAGTTGGAAAGTTTAAGAGGGTTATATAAAAAGGCATGATATCATCATTATCATCAGTCAAGAGATGTGCTGAGGAATGGTTTTCATCACTGACTCATGAGGTAAGCTATTTCCCCATGTTCCTCAAGTTTTTGGTGAAAATATAAGACTTACCCATTCAAATGAATAATAAAGACTTCCGTCAACAGAAAGTTTTGAAGGCTAATTAGATTTCTGTTGCATATGCACTGCGCGTGTGTGTGTACACACACACACACACACACACACACACACAGAGTAAGGAACAATTATAGAATCATAATAGCAAACTTTAGAGAGCTCTTGTAGACATTGTTGTAAATGCTTTACTTACATTTTCTCATTTGATCCCACAACTCTGTGTAGTATAATTACTAACCTTGTTTCACAAATAAGGAAACCAAAGCTGATAAGTAACAGAGCTGGGATTTGAATTCATACAGTGTAGTTCTGTGCTGTTAACCGCTATCTTGTACTGCCTTAGTGATTTATACCAGGATACTGGAAGAGATAAGACTTTATAGATAAGAGTTCAGATATTAATGGTTAGTTATTAGATTGGAACATTAGACAACCCAATAGCTACCTATCTCATTCCTGTGAAAGCATATTACTAGGTATAAAGTACCAATAGATACCAAGTAACAGTGTGATGTTATACTAGAAGTGATGGATGTGTCCTGTTTTGCCACTATAAATGCTCTTTTCAAATTTGTATTTAAAATGATGAAATAATGATAATTATTTTCCCTCCCTTGTGCTCCCTGTATCACCCACCTTAAAAAGTGAAATCCTTTGGACAGAATTTGCAATTGTATGCAAAAGATGGTTTGCATAATTCAGACTTGCATTTGTGACCAGATGGGGAAGGACAAAGCAGATGCTAGAATTGCTCAGTCACAAGTAAACTATACATATTTTAAGTGAGGGATCATTTTTTACATTCCAGATTTTTTTAAATTATCTGCTTTGGGTGTGGACCCTGGGAGGATCACAGAAAAACTAAGCTTGTTCTTGCCATCTGTGAGCTTTCATATGGTTACAAAGACAAGTTACATGCATTTAGAAAATTAAAAGTGTAGGTATTAAACAAGAATGAAAGAAGTGGCAAAAAGGCAAGTGAATTGGATACTCATTAAATGCCTTGGGTTTGGTAACAGGCGAGGTTAACGTGGACTGGAGCAGACTTAATGAGGCACATCAGATTCTTGTTGGGTTTTGGTGGATGAATACAATTTTGAATCAAGGTGAAGAGAATATTCCTGGAGGAGGGCAAGAGAGAGAAGGAATGTGGTTAAAATAGGGGTACTCTATCAGCATGAGATGCACATCAACCAGTGGGCTGGACTGTAGGAATCGAGGAAGTAGGAGTAGCTGGCTACTGGGCTCAGACTGGGGGCTTGTGAAACCCAGCTACAAAATGTGACCTTCTTGTTTCTGGTAGTCTGGGCTTGCTGAAGTTAAAGTGGAGAAATAACATCCAGAAAGCTGGGTTCTGAGAACCTTAGTATGATAGCATTTAATTGAGCTCTTAGATTGGAGATTGGAGATACTATAGTCAGAACAACCAATTAAAAGTTAGATATTTAGGGAGGAACTGTATTTGATGGCCATACAAATGGAGCAAGAAGGGATGAGTTTGAGATATGTGAAAGGAACAATTGATTTAATTTAGTGTGTTAATAATTAAAATGCTGGGTTACTTTATAATATAATTAATGCTTAATTAATAATAAATTAGTAAAAGTTAGTCCCTAAACATAGGGTCTGGTATCACACTGCCTTGGTTGAGCACTAATCTCCACATGACTTCAAAAAAGTTATTTAACTTGCTTAAACCTCAGTTTAGAATAATGCCTACCTTGGAAGATTTTCTTAAGAGTTAAATGAGATAACACTTAAAGATATTGGTGTACTACTGCACACATAGTAAAAGTACAGGAGATTTTAACTATAATTATTAGTACCTATATTTTACAATTTGAATTCTCTCACATTTTGGTTTTTTTTTAGGGGGGTGCTAGGAATTGAACTCAGGGCCTTGAGCATGCTAGGCAAGTGGTCTACCATTGAGCTATGTCCTTGGCTCTAAAATTATATTTAGTTGTTTTTGTTTTAAGTGCTGAACACACCTGTGTTCCTCTGATGTCAGGTAGAGTAACTGAGTTATTAATTAATAATATCTTAAATGTGTCTAGCATTTGCATGGTTATGTTGTATTGTGTTCACATTATTCTCCTCTTAGATATCCAGTAGCCTGCAAAGATGGTTTGACACCCCCCTGACAGGGATACTTACTTCCTCTAAGGGAAATGGGAAAAGGACCACAGGACTAGGAATTGGTGGTAGGGATGGACCTGAATCCAGGTTTCTTCACTGTCAGTAATGTGCTCTTGCCAATACTAATCTTCATTGTTCAAAATAGGATACAGAGAAGAAAACAGAGAGATCATTGTTTAAAGGCTCCTTCCCTATTCACAGGCATGACTGACTAAACTATTTCTTCTATACAACTGTTTTTTCCAGGGTCTACAATATGTCCTATATCATGGTAGGTGTTTTTAACCAAGCCTCTTCCACTGGATAATTCCTCCTCAGTTCTCAGCTTAAGTGCCGCCCAATATGAAGGACTTCCCCCATTTTTCTCTTTTCATAGCCCCCATCCATACATTTCCTCCACGGCACTTTTATACTTTATAATCCTGTGTTTGTTTACCTGTCTGTTTGTTTAATACCCATGTTACCCACCAAACTGTAAGCTTCACGAGAACAGAGAGCATGTCTTTTCTTATTTTGTGTATTTGGCTTCTATTATAATGTGTGGCATATAATAAGCAATAAGTAAATGTGAGTTAATAAATCGGAGAATCTGTAAATTTGGATATTTGTCAAGGGGTATGGTCTCTGCTTTTGCTGGCAAAGTTGACTTTGATTAACATCATTAAAACTCAATGCTGTATCCTTCCATCATCCAAAATGGGCAGAGTGATAACTACTTACATTTGCTTCACAGAAATGTTTTTTTGATAAATAAGATTTTGAATACTGTGCTGGTGCTGTGCTGGTAATGGTGGTGGCACTGCTGTGAGGCTGCTGTGATGGTGGTAGTAAAGTTCTTAAGGTGGGAAGACATTCACTTCAAAGGGAAACATCCTCAGATATTAGCCCCACAAACCACCATTCAAGGAGGCAACTTTGCCAGGTTTCTATTATACACGGCATCAGTTTGAATAAGGTTTCCTCATCAGTGTCTGGGATTCTGAAGAGCTTGGTAGGATTTTTCGGTTGTTGAGGCGCAACCCCTTCCCCACCTTGGGAAAGGATATGGATCTCCTATTCCTGATAAACAGAAGAAAAAAGCACACCTGGTTGTGTTGTTGCCATAAATATTTAGATGATGAAAATTCTCTTAAAATATTTAAAGAAACTGCTGAGCATAGCTTAATCATCTTGTTGAGAGCCCTTGACTTAAAACTAAAATGTCTGTTCTCGGGAATGAAGCAGGCAGGTTAAACTGCTTTAAAAATAAAGTGTCTCACAGTTGTATCTTAAAATCTCAACTGACATTAAGGTAATTGTGCTTAAGCACAATTTAGGGCCCTTTTGAATGTTTGTTGTAGACACAATAATGATGCTATTTTTAATAGTCCCATCCTAGTTCTAAAGAAATAAACCTAGTATTCTTTGTGCATGTGTCCTAAACAGAATCATTTGGTGAAGTGTGTGTGTATTGGGGGGAGACAGACTCTGAATACTTCATCTAAGCAAAAAGGGGACAAATTATGGGCTCTGGCACCATTTTGTTAAAGAAGAAAAGAAACAAAATCTTTTGTAGATGAAGCCTTTGTAGTCCTGGGTAGTGTAATAGTCTTAGAAACATCCAACACTTTCTAAAATGGATGCGCTTTTGCTGGATTGAATTTAACTGATACCTGAATCCCTTCAGTCCTCTGGGAGCTGTGATTAAAATGAGGATTTCCTGCCGGGCGTGGTGGCGCACGCTTGTAATCCCAGTACTTTGGGAGGCAGAGACCAGAGGATCCAGGTTCGCGGCCAGCCTCAGCTCGCTCGCTCGCTCTCTCTCTCTCTCTCTCTCCCTCTCCCTCTCCCTCTCTCCCTCTCCCTCTCTCCCTCCCTGTCTCTCTCTCTCCCTGTCTCTCTCTCTCTCTCTCTCTCTCCTTAGTGAGGCCCTCCGCAACTTCATGAGACCCGGTTTCAAAATAAAGTATAAAAAATAGGGCTGAGGGTGTATCGCGGAGGTAGAATGCCCCTGCGTTCAATCCCCAGTACCACAAAAAAAAAAGAGGATTTCCAGGCCCCACCCAGTGTGCCCTAGCTAGCCTATGCTAAGCTTTTATGGAAATTTTTTTTAAAAAAAAAACCTTTTCTGGGCAGATGTAGCCCAAACCAGAGCACGTGACTTTGGCCTCTGTGAGCCAGGCCTGAGCCAAATTCGGCCTATCTGCTACTTTGGTGGGGCACTTTGTGTAGTATAAACATCAAGCATCCCGTCCCCCAGATTGCTGGATCTGAATCTCTAGGCAAGGCACAAGCACTGTCAACAGGTGCCCTGGGAACCATGTTATTGATTAGGTTGACATTCACATCACTTTGGAGTATGTGATCTGATTGAGTCTTCAGTAGTCTCTTGGACTTTCAGCCCCAAATTCTCATAGTTGATGGCATGACCTCTGGGTAGGAAAGGGTCCACCATATGGAAGAGAAAAATAATTTTGTTTTATCTTGAATGTAAACAATATTGGAAATGTTTGATGCTGATTATTTTCCTCTTGCTGCCCTCTGTCATGCTTTACATGTAAGAAGGTAAACCTACAGTCATTCTATTTTAGTATTTGCTAAGAGTTTAAAGTTGATGATCTGTCACCACCTTATTCCGGCATGGATAACCCCCCCACCCTTGGGATTTCTGCAGCATTCTCCTAACTAACATGCTAAATTCGAATCTGTTTTTCTACCAGTTCAGGAAAGGTCATGCTCAATAATAATGTTTCAATGACTTTCTCTTGGTTTGAGGAAAAGTCCAAAGTCCTTCATGGCATGCCAGATTTTGACCAAAACTGGGAGGGATCCCTTTGAGTAAAAGCCCTATAGGATTTACCAGGAACTGTCTCCCTCTCCTTTCCTCTCTGACTGCATCCCCTTCTCCTTCCTTTATTCGCCTGACTTTATCTACATTGATTTCTTCGTTTTTCCCTATTCCTGAAATGCTTTTCCCTCAGATATCAGATCTTGACTCAGAAGTCTCCTTAATGAGTTTTTCCCTGACCACTGTATCTGAGGTTGTTTTCATCTCTCCCCCCATTTCAGAGTCTTCTTTCCCACTGCTTTTTTCTCTTTAAAAATTAATATTATCTAGGATAGTCCTTGATTGATTTATTGATTACAGTGCTGGGGACTGAACCCAGGACCTCATGCATGCTAGTCTTCACCACTGAGCTACATCCCAGCCCCATGTTTTATTGTTTAATTATTATTTTTATCTTCTACCAGAATTTGAGCTCTACTAGAGTATGTATTTGTCTGTTTTATTCTCTGTTGTATCCTCAGTGATGAGAACAAAACCATGCATGAAGCATATGGTCAATAAATATTAGTTGAATGGCAAACAGAATTAATCTGGCCCCTGTCTGCCCCTCCTCCCTTGTGTTTCATCAAACTTCTCATCCTACATGCTCCTACCTTTTAATCTATCTGCCTTCTCTAAACACGCCATGCTTTCCCACATCCTCTGTGCCTTTTACTTTGCTGCTACCTCTAGTTAGATGGCTCATGATTACCTGCCTCTTTCTTTGGGTAGTGCAGGAGTCAGCTTGTTGGAAAGTCTTCCTGGGCCACATTGCCTTGTTTCTGCCTCTTGCCCAGCTCTTCCATTAAATCAGATAAGCTCCTTGAGGGTCTTATTTGGCATGTCTTAAATATTTATTAACTGAAGAAAGGTGGAAAAGAGATCACAGATCTGAAGGATTATCTCAGCATTTCATTCATTGTTATAGTTTATCTAGCATGTTGCCATATTTATAATAGGTTCTCAATAAAGCTCTGAATGGACAAGTAATTAGTTCTTACACATACCTGCACCTAATTAGGAAGTAAAATTATTTTTGTTTTAGCATTGTACTTTGAAGAGGCCTTCTGAATTTATGGCTTTTAACTTTAGGTTGTTGAATAGATCTGGATGTGGTCAGATAAGGCAGACAAAACCTCTTTTGGACTCTAAAATCTATCAGGACACACATGTTGGAATTTGATATTTAGAGGACCCCAGTTTGTGTGTATTTTCTGGCTTTGTTTATATATATATGTGTGTATCAGGATTGTTGGTAATGAGTGCTTTCTCTGCATGCATACTTTGTTCCTTTAAAATAGGACTTAAATGAAAAGAAAGTGGTTTAATCACTCAGTTACAATTTCACTATGAAATTTTTGAATAAAAATGAAATAAAATAAAAGCCAGGGAGCTCTAAATCTGTCTCATACTCTGTAGTGTGGATGATCACCGGTGAACATTTTCATAATAGCACTGAAATGTTCTGAGTGTTATTTATACTAATGATAAAGAATGTCATCTTTGAAATGCCTGTAAAAAACTTACCCATATATTAAGTTGACTTAAGACACACTGTTTCAGATTACCCATAAAAAATTTTAACAGCAATTTGCTGTGACTGATTTGTAATGATGCTTACTACCAATCATTAATTGAATAGATTTTATGGATAGCTATAGGAGAAAAAAAATTGGGCAGCACTTTTATGCCCCTACAGGGTGGAGCTTTTGCTAGTTAATGGATACATGACATGAAAGATAGGAAAACACATCATGTGATTTCTCAATGGCCCACACATGTCAGCAGGCACACCTTTACGGCCTGAAATGTAAATACATATTAAAGTTAACTCTCAGACTGTGCTTTTGTTGCTTTGAGAAAACTATATGCAGTAGAAAATATGTCATATCTTTTCAACCAGAACCAACAGTTAGCCAGTTAATCAGCCAAAGTAGTGAATCCATACCAAAACAAACAAACCATGTATTTTAAACACTTTAAACTTAACATATATAAAAGTGCGTTTGTTCTCCAGACTTGTGAGATAAGCCAAGGCCTTTACTCTAAGTAGGATGGTTGTGCTCTTTGGAGTTCTAAGCCGACTTCTTGCATAAACCACAACCGTAATGTAGCACTAAGATTTTCACTTTCTAGTACTATAAAGTGAACCTAGAACTTGGACACAAATAAGTAGTCTTGAATGCAGAATCCTCCAACTTTTTGCAGTTGCCTTTCCCAAAACAGTGTGAGCACGTTTTTGTTGTTGTTGTTGTTGTTGTTGTTGTGTGTGTGTGTGTGTGTGTGTGTGTTTAAGTTACCCATCATTGTTAATACTTCCCAAAGCCTTCAACTTAGCTTTGGTAATGAACTTTTTATTTCACAATCATATTTCACTGACTTTTAAATAATATTTTGTTATGAAATTGTAATTATAGATGAAACTTATAATCAGGTCTGAGAGCAAACAACTGGCTCTTGGTAAATCACTTAGTAAAAGCAGAAGTGAATGGTGATACTAGAGTACAATTTACTAGGTTAGTTTCTTTAGCATTCTATGGACATCAATCTTTTATTAAGTGCATAGTTTTTTTTTTTTAAGAGACAAAAATCTCACTATGTTACCCAGGCTGGCCCTGAACTCTTGGGCTTGGGTGATCCTCCTACTGTAGCCCCCCAAGTAGCTGGGACTACAGGCAGACATCAATATGTTTTAAAGAAAAATAAAGATTTTGATTAATCTGGCAGCATCAGCACACAGGTAGTAGTAATTTCTTTGTTTCCTATTTCTGTATAATTTTAAAAGGTAAGATTTAAACTGCAATGAAATAGCTCTATGAGACTGGTAACCCACCCCCTAATGCTTGTGAGCGTGCATATACACGTTGCAAATGAACAAGTCATAGTATGTACATTTAGCTGTTACTTGACTTTCCCAATTGGACAAACTTCCACCCTCTTTTATTTTAATATGACTTAAGCAAAATTCACTGTCTTCTTTCTTAAGCCTTCTTCCCATTTGCCAATATCCCTTAGAATTAATACCATTTCCCAGCTTCTGTGATATTCCATATAGTTAGAGAAAAAATATTTTTCTCTTACCTCTGATCCTCTTATGTTCTGTCAATTACCTGATGCTATTTCTGAGTATTACACACTGTACTAGTTCCAGTATAGTTGAAGTGTGTTACTCCATTAACCACTTTGTCTCCAGTCATGTCTATCCTTGAAGCTATGGCCACATCCTTTGTCCATAAATCCCACTTTCAGAAGTCATTTCACTTTCTACTCAAAATTCTCAATGGGTTTCGCTAATTGCAACATAATAGTGTATTGAACAATAATGAATGTCATTTTAGTAATGTCTATAAGAAAATTTAACCTACATATTGACATAAGAAACACCATTGTAGATTGCTCACTTCACTCTCCACTCAAAATTCTCAATGGGTTTTCATTAATTGCAACATAAAGTTTAAAAAAAAATTGTCACAGTTTTCTGTGCCATGTTTAACATGGCCCCATCCTCATTTCAGAGGCCAGATTCTGCTCTTTTATGCCTGGTGGGAAACTGCTACAACCATGTTATTGCCTGCTTCTCTGTCATCCAAGCTTGTACTCCATCTCCAAGCCACTCCTTATACTGAGCAATCTGGTGTGCAGGTCTTATGTCTTATATACTATTTGAGTCCTAAAATACTCTGCTGAACCCTTTCTTCCAGGGAGCCCTCCTCTGCTAATCTTTGTGCATCTAGAGATTAGGGATCACTAAATCTAACTCTAAACCAGGTACTGCATTTTATTGTTACCTGGTTGTTTTTATCTCCTTAAGTACTGAGTAAGCCCCTTGAGAGTTGGGACCCTCTCTTAAATATATCTTTGTATCTTCTTCATGGAGTGCATAGCACTTCCAATCTAATACAGCTGTACTGAGCACCTGATTAGGGAAAGATAAGATGAATAGACCATGGTCCCTACTCACTGGGCACTCACAGTCTAATGGAAAGGAGAGATATTCTTACATACATACACACCCACAAACGGGTCTGATATAAAGTCAGGAATCAGCTCTATTAAAGGTGTGTATTAGCTGGGTGTGGTGGCGCACGCTTGTAATCCCAGTACTTTGGGAGGCGGAGACCGGAGGATCCGGGTTCGCAGCCAGCCTCAGCGCGCTCTCGCTCTCTCTCTCTCTCTCTCCCTGTCTCTCTCTCTCTCTCTCTCTCCCTCTCTCTCTCCCTGTCTCTCTCTCTCTCTCTCTCTCTCTCTCTCTCTCTCTCTCCCTGTCTCTCTCTCTCTCCTTCGT
>PVJS01035164.1:0-21168 GCA_004027185.1 Glis glis | reverse complement strand
GAGAGGGGGAGGGGAGGGGGAGAAGAGAGTGAGGGGAAGGGCAGGGGGAGGGAAAAGGGAAAGGGAAGGGGAAAGGGAAAAGGAAAGGGAAGGGAAGGGAAGGAAGGGAAGGCATCATCCTGCCAACACCTAGATTTTGGACTTCTGCCTTCCATAACTGTGAGACAATAAATTCCTGATGTTTGAGGGAAAATGGGGAATTATTCAATCTAATTAGATTTACAATCTAATGAAAGAAAAATACAGATTGCTCTCACAAAGCACCATCCAGTTTTAAGAAGGGGAAAACAATTCTTGATGGAGTTTAACAAGCTTCTGGAAGAATATGTAGGAAAAGAAATATCACTGTAGCCAATTTTGAAAATACACTCTTCCTCATACCTCAAGTTAGTTGCTAACTTTACCCTAGTCCACTCTTTCCTCTGCAATCCCGGCACCTATGTATTGCTCCTTATGGAAGTAAGTAGAGTGAGTAGAAAGTGCTGTAATAAATTGGGCTGTATCTCAAGAACATATCTTCTTTAAATCACAAATGCATAGTCTAGATAGAATGGAGCTAATGTATTCAATGTGTTGTCCCACTATTTATTTTATTGTGCTCCTTATTAAATTGCTGCTATATTTTCACAAAGAAATCCATTTTATTGCAGTGCAAACTTAGCATGTGCACGTGATTGACTAAGTCTGTTTGATTATAAAGAAAATAGAGCTCAGAGAATTTTTCAGGGTTAATTAAAAAAGAGCTAGACAGAATGGCAGATTTCACTTGGGTTCCTAGCTTTTGTTTATGTCTGATTCAGCTAAAACTCTGGTTCCGATTTTCTTCTGCTTCCAAAGCA
The DNA here is from genome assembly GCA_004027185.1 of Glis glis. Classification (NCBI taxonomy): domain Eukaryota; kingdom Metazoa; phylum Chordata; class Mammalia; order Rodentia; family Gliridae; genus Glis; species Glis glis. Next base: position 20,329 of record PVJS01035164.1, on the reverse strand, counting down.
TGAATAGTAGGTAGTGGAGAAGATCGATTAAGAAGTTCAAATGGAAAATAAGAAACCTGTTCCAGGACTGCTCTGGGAGGGCTTTGAAGTTCATGGCTGGGGGAAGTTATGAGACTACAGATTTAAGCTATTTGTAATGAAAGGAATGGTTTTCGTTTCACCAGCTAAACTAAATTCTTGCCTTTAGAAACAACTTTTCTCCAGAAATCGTGTAATGGTATAAAACTTTACTTTTTCTTGCTATCATTTCCAGTCTGTCCTAGAGTTGAAACTGAGAAAATGTCCACCCATTAGACATATATGGAAAGAAGTTACATCATCAATTTCCTTTCAGGAAGTCAACTTTTGTCAATAGATAGATGGATAATAGTGATATGAATATAAATGAAAGGTCATGAATAAGCATCTATTTCATTTCCAAATAATTTATACAACCCATGTGCATAATGCAATGTTAAGCAGTTGCTATGTGGAGCCCTAGCAGTATAGCAAGGCAAACAAAGCCCTGGATTTGTAAATTAGAGACCAGAATTTAATCCAGAGTTCCCTTGAGAGTTCCATGACCTTCTGTCAATCATATAATTTAATAAGTTTCCACATCTACAAAATGAAAATGTTAACTGAGCTAGGGGTGGTGGCACCCACCAGTAATCCCAGTACTTGAGAGGCTGAGACAGGAGGATCACAGATTCAAGGCCAGCCTCAGCAGCTTAGCAAGAACCTCAACACCTTAATGAGACCTTGTTCCAAAATAAAAAAATGTTAACTGCCCTGCTTGTTGCACTATCTTCTTGTGAGGACACAGTGGGACGCTTCATTGAAACTACTTTGAACAGTGTTAGTAATGGTGCGATTATATGGCTGTATGGTTAATACAGGACTTGACTTCTTCCTTTTCTCAACCTGCTTGTGTTCAAACCTCCACAAAGAGCAACTCAGTCACCCAGTCCAGAAGCCTGAGGTCATCCAAGACACTGCCTTTCCCAGGTGCCTTTCCACATGCTCTCCCTCTGCCACACAGCCCTGCTTTTCGTGTTTGCTGAATCAATGCATCCTGTACAGCTTAATTATGAAGCTTCTCTGAGGGGAATGTTTTCTGACATTCCAGTTATACTAGACAAGTGGAAATTTTGGTGAATTTTAAATCACTTCCCTGGAATTCCTTTTGTAATATGTTCACTGGTTTGGGGAAAAACCAACTTAACAGAATTTCAAAGCTGATGATAAAAGTGATATATTAAATATGAAAGGCAAAAATAATTAACATCTTATTCCTTTTTTGTGTATGTGTAGTGCTGGGGATTAAACCCAGGGGCATTCTACTTCTGAGCTCCATCCCCCAGTCCTTTTTAAATTTTTTTTTTATTTAGAAACAGGGTCTCATCAAGTTAGTGTACACTGTCCTCGAAACTGTAATCCTCTTGTTTCAGCCTCTCAGCCTCTCAAGTACTGGGAATACAGGTGTGTGCCACCATGCTCAGCTTAACCTCTTATTCTTAACAACATATCACCTTATTAAAGAAAATCTTAGAGAACAAATTAATACAATTATGGACAGTATTGTACCACTTAAGTACAATACTACCTGATACTAATTTTAGAACATGAACCAAAAGCTATGGCTGATATTTTAAAGACTACCCTAAATAAAAATTATTCAGATATGAAACCTAGGATAAAATACAAAATTACATAGAAATATAATAATTAAAATTGAGAACCTATCTTCTAACTAGTACCGAGAAAATAATTTTAAATGCATTTATTCTAATAAATAAAGCATAAAGTTACTATCTCAAAAATAAAGCAATAGATTCAATAAGAGAAATTAAACCAGGTAAGATATAAGTCATTTATAAAATGAAAATTTGTGAAAGTGATACTAAATGGATTGAAATTGTTTTTAAGTTATCAAAATATATTAACTATAATTACTCTAATTAAACTTAGAAGTTTCTATGAATTTGATACCATTACAACATTTGTGATGCTTGATCTTGGGTTTCAAGTTGATTGGATTAAAAGACACTCCCCTGGTAAAGCATTATCGATTCCTCATGCTTTAGGAGGCACTGACCCCCTCCCTCTTCTGCTGGAAGGGAAACCCAGCTGGGTTTTCTTTTACTTAGATTGCTAGAACTGTCCCAGGTGTGCTGGTCTGTAAAGGGTGTTTATAGAGGAGACTAGTGTGGGATTCAGTAGACTGAGAAGTGATCTCTCAACATGGGGTGGCATCATCCAATTGACTGGTGGACAAGATGGAATAAAAAGGCCAAGAAGAGGTGAATTCCTTTTTCCGGTACAGAATTCCCTTTCTTATCCCACTCTTGGACATCTGAACTTTAATTTGTCCAGGCTGTGGACTACGGGACTCACACTAATGCTCCCCTCAACCCAACCTCTACCTCCTGGACTCTCAGGCCTTTTGCCTTGGACTGAGATTGACTCCATCAACTTCTTTCCTCCTGAGGCCTTCAGACTTGACTGAGCCAGGCTACCTGGTTCCCCAGCTAGCAGATGACCTACTGTGGAACTTCTCAGCCTTTATAATCAGCGAGTCAATTTCTTTAATAAATCCTTTTGCATATCTCTATGTATCTCAGCATTCTATCTCTCTAGAGAACTCTAAAACTGACTTTGGTACCAGATGTGTTTCTAAAAGAACCAAATCTTAAAAATGAGTTTCCTTAATGGCTTTGTTTCTGGAATTCATTCTGTAATCTAGTGGATTTAAAAATACTAAGAACTCTACTTGCAAGAACACTAATAGTTCATGATTATAGAGATACGCAAAGTATATACATGGGATATTCCTAATCAACCATTTATAGGAAGCAAACAACTTTATGATTCTGTATATAATACTTTCAAACATTTTCAGAAAATGAATCAATACCGGTTGCTCTCTCAGTATCTGTGGGAGACTGGTTTTAGGGTCTCCATGTATACCAAATTCTAATAGAAGCTCATGTTCCTTATATAAAATGATATAGTATTGGCACATAATGTATGGATATCCTCCTATATAGTTTATGTCATCACTAGATTATTTATAACACCTGATATAATTTAAATGTTATGGAAATAGTCATTATTCTGCATTATTTGGGAAATAATGACAAGAAAAAATTGTATGTACATTTTCAGCACAGACACAATTTTTTTCAAATATTTTCATTCTATGGTTGGTTGAATCCAAGGATGTAGAACCCATGGAGGAAGAGAAATCCAAATTATTTATAATTTTCAAACTTTAAAGCCCGCAACTTAAAGTTTATAAAGAATGAACTGTCACTGTGCCGGGCGTGGTGGCGCACGCTTGTAATCCCAGTACTTTGGGAGGCGGAGACTGGAGGATCTGGGTTCGCGGCCAGCCTCAGCTCTCTCTCTCTCTCTCTCCTTCTCTCTTAGTGAGGCCCTCCGCAACTTCATGAGACCTGGTTCCAAAATAAAGTATAAAAAGTAGGGCCGGGGGTGTAGTTCGGAGGTAGAACGCCTCTGGGTCTCTGGGTTCAATCCCCTGTACCGCAAAAAAAAAAAAAAAAAGAATGAACTGTCACAAAAGTCTCTGGATGGCAGATTTCTAACACAATGTAGGATGTAGAAATTTTTAACAGAATATATAAGGGAATGAATTATAAACTTTTGAGTCAAACAAGCCCACAGTCACTCTCTTTTGGGAAAGCCAAATATTTACTAAAAGTCCCCATACCAAGTTTCCACAGAAGTCTAAAAATTCATCCTTTTAAAATGAACATGCAATTCTCAGATAATTTTAGAAAACTAATTACCTAACATAAGGTTTAGGTTAGCATCATTGAAGACAAAAAAAGCCAATTTTGACAAAGATCGACTCAACATTATTTATTAATGAGCTGAGAGAACTTGAAATAGGGTTCTAGGACTCAGAGCTTTTATGCTGTACCATCTGACTCACCCATGAACTGCATTCCCTTACCAATTAGTAAATCAGAAATGAGAACCAAGCACCTGAGTATGTGAGTCAACTGTGCATGGAAACTCGTGAGCTCAGTTCCAACTAAAATCAATGAATAGAGCTCAGAAGGCCTTACAGAAACTTACACGTGAAGAAAACACCACTCTAAAAAACTGGCTCTTAAACACTGAACTTTTCTCTTTATTGTGCTAGATTGCCTAATGGGGAAGGTCAAGGACTGCAGAGAGATGCAGAACAAGGGGTTAACATACCACAGAGGTGAGCCTACTCCACATTGTTTAATAGGATTCAGCAGGTACATTTACCAGGCTTTCACACGGTTGTTAGACTAAATAAATGGTGGTATATACCCTAAACTTTTAAATAATTTTATATCATTTTATGAGGGCATTCAAACTTCTTTCCTGGAAAACTCTTTGGTACAAACGCCTTAGTCATGAACTTGTAAATCATCAACAATTAAATTCTAAATATGAACATGTTCTTACACTCCATACTTTTTATATAAGGCATAATCAAAAGCAGTATACTACCACCATTTGGCAATATCTCAGAGGAAAATAATAAAGCAGACAGAAATTCAGATAGCTATATATTATTGATAAAGTATGTGTCAGGCTGAAATTCCAATAGAACATGATTGTTATAATGCACAGCATTGATTTTCATCCAAAGAAATGGAGAATTCACTTACCTATATACCATGGGATCTCACAAATGCTTGGAAGCTAAAAGCTGAATATAAGAGCTGAATTACTGGCTCTGACATGTCTCTCAGAATTCTAACACCCAGTCCTTTGTCCTTCAAACCACTCCATTGTATTTCAAAAGTGTTCCCTTCGCCAACGACTATGAGCTCCTCCTTTTGATATCTATATGCTGATAGGAAAAGGGTAGCTTGGTTGATTATGTCAATTGTGATCATAGACTAAATCCCATCTCTTATTACAGCTTCAGGGGCTACTGGATTATAAACTGAAAAGAATTGACATCCTATCTCTGTTGACCTTTAGAAGTACTGGAGAAACTAGTCCTTGTTTGCAAAGCCATCTAATTGCTAATCTATAATCCTTTAAATATGTTATGTTTTTGATTGATCTATTCCTAACTGACCCAACACTGCCCATAGCTCTATTAATCCTATTATTCACACCTTATTACAGGATATCAGTGAAACTATTTAATGAATTCTGAAAAGCTTACTTGACAGACACCAGTATTAAGGATGATTACACTTGTATTCATTGTCTTATTCTTAATTATAAAGCTTCTGATTATATTAATTGTATTCAGTGGGGTTCAACATTTCTCTTCTCCGTAGCTATCTGTGAGCTGACACTAAGTATTTGGATATAGCAGTTTTTATAAGTGTCATTATCATATATATTGTTTTGATCCTTCTCAATGGAAAATAAATTCACAAGGTAAAATGTTGTAATATATTTAGAGATTAAATCCTGTTGTAAGGTAAATAAAATATGGGGTATGTAGAATTAAGTAAGGTTTATCAGGAGTAGATAAAATATTCTAGAAAAGGGTCTGCATTTTGAGTTCCTGATATATTCACAGTCCCATTAATCCCCTAATAGGATGGATAAATCTGTCTCAGATGATAAGCCTACTTGTTAAGGGAAGTGCATTCTCTACTGAATTAATCACCCTGGATGGAAACGGAAAGTATCATCAGCCTGAAAAACTATGATACCTTATCATCAATTTTAGTCTGATGAGTGGCGAAAGAGAAGTAATAGGCTTTTTATTTTTTTAACCCCAATGACATGTATTGACAGTGATACATCTTTTATTTTAAAAAATCTGAAAAAGTAGATTAATATAAAAAGACCAATATTGTTATCTAAGATTCTATTGCACTTCATGAGAAGGCAAATAGATGAGGTTCCAGGAACCAGAGCATGTGGCTAGGTTTGGAGTTTGGAATATGAAGAAGGAAAGCAAGTATTTGTATAATGAGAGTCAAGACAGTAACAAGGACCTATGGATCTTGGAAGTTCTTAGGGTCCTGTGAGGTGGTTGATGACAAACACACGCATGCTTGATCCATACTGGATATCATTGCAACCTACCTCTAGAGAATCTGTCATGTAGAAGAAGCTGTACAATATAAAGCCAAAATTACCTCTAATAATGGTTAGAAATACTATCACTTTGCTTTCTCCTGGTTGTTTGATTGAGTGTGAGAAAACTGAGATGCCAATAACATACAGCAAACCCAGTTAAATTAAATGGCTATTTTTAGCACAAGTATATGTCAATATTGCATGAGACATACTTTTACAAAACAAATGCATTTGTTTATTTGAAATATAAGATAACTTGGTGTCTTGCATTTTTATGTGCTAAGTCTGACAACAGTAAACAAGAAGCCCAGAAGTTTGAAGAAGAGAGTAAGCAATATATATTAATACTATAGGTATTTCTTTAGCTATTGTTTTCCTGTATTAGGCCCAATAATAAGGAAGATTTGTCTGAAGACCTGGCTATGTGGATAATAATATTAAAATTATCCATTTTAGTGTTTCACCATTTTGGTGGACATTGGCTTTTTTCTCCCTGACTTTACTTTATAATTTTCCCTTTGAAAGAGTATTATTTAACTCAGCCCTTTTGAACATGATTTTAAAGAATGCCTATATATAAAAGTAAAGTAATATTGAATTAAATGAGACCTTTCTCTGTACAGGTGCAATTTTCAAAACAGCAAGAGAGAGAGATTTTACACAGTAAAGTAAAAGCATTTAGAATTGAAACTCAAACCAACTAAAATAAATTCACACTTCAATTGTGACCTTCATACCCCCTAAATGCATTTTAAACAGTAGGTTGCTTTTCTTTTTATAGTGTAGAGCTGCATGTAATCATAAAGGAGAACAGCAAATGTATATACTGAGCCAGTTACGTAGGGAACATGCCAGGTCTGCCTGCTCCACCTGCCAGCCCTGTTTTCTCCTGATGTGTATCTTAGAAGTTGAACTGGAGTGCGATCAAAAGTACAAAGTAAAGATGAAGGAGGCAAATAAATATTTGCATATTTGATGTGTGTATATGCTTTTGTGTATGTGGTTTATAGCTACTTAAGTTGGGTGGTTCGTAAGAACAGTGAAATATAGTTTAAATTGGATCAAAAGAGTGAGTTCTAGGTTTGGGGTTTTCTTTACATAATCCAGGAAATTCACAATTCTCATTTTTATGGCATTGTCATTTATTTCATCTAGCAATGTTGCCAATCGTACCTTTCTGGAAGTCCTTAATACAATGAAGTTACCTAAGTCCAGATACCCAAGTATATATTCTTTTGTCTTTCTCATTCACAGATACTTTTGAAGATTTTTTTCACTTTTCTTATTGATTTAATTTTTTATGTGCATTGTAATTATTGGTGCATTACAATGCACCAATAAATGATCTAATTTAAATTATATTCCAAGTTTATATTGTAATATACCTACAGTTCTCACAGTACACCATTGTTATTAATTTCATGTTACAAATTATAAGTTTTATTTGTAACTCATTATAGATATGATCAAATTCTATAAAGTTTATAGCCATGTATAGTTTACTCACAAATGTTCAAAATTTAACTAAAATTTTCCAAAGCAATTATAGAGATTTACAGACAAAGATCAAATACTCATTTGGTAAAAAACTGAATGCTTAACAGTTTATATATATTAAAACAGAAAACAAAACTAAAACAGATAGACTCAGTGTGAGGGCTAACAGGTGAATGAGATGCATTAGCCTTACTGATTCAGTTTATAGTATTAGGAAGTCAACAAATAAAAATATTAACATATTTTTTTCAAAAAAATAAAAATGTAGGTAATTTGATGAAGGACAATTTATCATTTCCATTTAGGCCAGTACATAAAATGAAACTAGCAATATCTGGACCAAAAAATTATTGTACAATTAAAAGTAGTCTTCCCAAATAAAATTCCAGGAATAAAGTGTTGTTCTATTGCTTTTCATTATTGGGTTTTTCTATTTTTGATTGAAAAAAGGCCTTTACAAACTCAAATGTACAGATCTTAATTCTACAACTCTTGAGTTTTGAGGTGTACACACATTGTAACAACCACCTCAGTCAAAATACATAAGTCCATTCCCCCAGGAAGTTACCTTGTGTTCCCTTCCAATCAATTCTGAATTTCAAATAGATACTTTTTGTTCTGATTCTGTGAAAATAGATTAATGTCTATTTTTGGACTCCTGTTTCCTTTCTGTTCCCAATCAAAATATAATCCACTTGCCCCACATGCATTCCTGCCATTGCTGTGCTTCATGAGGTGGTGCAGCTAAGGAGCAGCCTTCACTGGAGAGCCTGTGCTGTGCCCTTTGAACTCTGAACCTCCAAAACGGTGAGCTGAACAAACCACATCTTCATTAGAAACCTGTGTCAGGTATTTTATTATACTCACACAAAGCAGAGCAATACAGACATAATAGTATCTCAATAATACTTATTTTTCTAAAACAAGTGGCCAGTTCACAGGTCATACTTTGCCAAACCCTGTCCTAGTTAAATAATCTTTGCCTTTTAGTCCATTGACATTTCATGTAACTATTAATATGGTTAACCATCTGATTTTTGTTTCTCCTTTCCTGATTTCTTTTGGCTTGATTGTCTTTCAATCTTCTATTTAAATTGTTCCATTAACTTTTGCACGATGCCTCTTTATATTATTTTTGGTAGTTTCTCTAAGGGTTACAGCATGCTTCCTCAAATTATCATAACTAATTAGAATCACTGTATTATTTCACATAAAACTCAAGAACTTTGAAGTAGTGTATTACTGGTACATTGTAATTATACATCATAATGAAGTTCAGAATGATAGGAACATACATGTACACAGCACTTAATCAAGCGCTGGACTGTAAACCTGTAAGTAAATCCTCAACCAGACTGAAATATGCCAGCTTGATGTGGGTGTTTACTCAGGCTTCATCTTATCCCTTCTAGCTGTCTTGAAAGGAAGAGTTCCTGTTGTACCATCAGTTCAAAGTTTTACCAAGTCAAGGCATACAGAATACTGGCTTCCTGGTTTATTTTATGTATGTATGTATGTATGTATATATCTATCTATCTATCTATCTATCATCTATCTATCTATCTATCTATCTATCTATCATCTATCTATCTATCTATCTATCTATCATCTATTGTGGTACTAGAGATTGACCCAGGGACATTCTACCTCTGAGCTACATCCCCAGTCCTATTTTATTATTTTGAACAGGATCTCACTAAGTTGCTCAGGGCCTTGGTAAGTTGCTGAGGTTAGCCTTGACTTGTGAGCCCTCTGTCTTAACCTCCAAGTACTGAGATTACAGGCGTGCACCACCATGCCTGGCCCTGGATAGTGGATGGTGTTGATGTTGATTGATTGAGTAGAAGTCTCTCACATGAATGACAATGGAGTCAAAATTGTTTTTGGAGAAACAAGACAGCTGAGGAAGTTGAGAAGGAGAGATAGATATATTTCCTACCTTCCTTCCATCAGTGTATTACTTTTATTGAGGGTTATAAACAAAACATTGTAAGAATGATTAATCACAAGATCCAGAAAAGCAGTTATGGAGTGAGTCAGGGAAAAACTTAGAGGTAGTGACAGATGAATCAGGAAAGGAAAGGGTAAACAAGGAAGTTGTCAGGGTCTTTGCTTATCGGTCTCATCTGGTCCTTGGAGATTTGTCTGCGTGCAGAAATCTCCACTTGGGTGGGCAGTTTGCCCCTCCCAAGCCAGACCGAGGTGACCTCAAAGCTGATGACTAATAAGGCTTCCAACAGCCCTGGTTTATTTTATTTTAAAAAATTATTTCAATAATGTAGCAAGTCTGAATTGAGATTTACTATAAATGTAAAATTCATGTTGGATTTGGAAGATAGTACAAAAGATGTAAAATATCTCAATAATTTTTACCTTGGTCACATGGTAAAACAGCAATGTTTTTGATATATTGGGTTAAATAAACTATATTATTGCAAGTCAAAAAGTATTTCAGTAGAATGAATCCAAAGAGAACTCTCTTTTAAATCAGTGAATAGGGGGTCTTAACTATTCATATTATAGACTATGATAAAATACCATCTCATAACCTATCTTGGCTTAGAATGCATTACATAGAATAATCTAGCAATTTAAATTACAGTCTAATAAGTAGCTATGGTAATATTCACATCCTATTAAATAAGAAATTGCCAGTGATCCTTGTTTGTTAAACACAGCAAGGAAGATTATTCAACAGGGACTATTGCAATGGAGGTGTTGCAGTGGGGAAAAGAGCTCAATTTCAAATATGACAAGGACAAGCAGGGATTTCTGGCCAAGGAACAGGAGGATGGAGGTCAGAGGATAGAAAATTACTAAGAGAAAATGTCAATGTTAGCTGAAGACAGACCAGGGTAATAAGATATTGAGGATAGGAAAATAAAGAATTTGATAAGATAAGGAGGGTGATCAGATACCTAAGGAGGGTGATCAGATACCTAAGGTGGGGGATTTTCTTGGAACCAACCTAGTAGGATTCTTGCTAAAATAAAACTAAGTGGGCCAATGTTAGAGCTCAGGGGTGAGACAGAAACAGAAAGATGACTCAGAGGAGTCTGACTCAAGTTTGATCAAGAAAAGTCTTCAAAAGTCTAAATAAATTTAGCAATGTTGGTGTTAGCTTATCCCGGCAGACCAAACTTGTACTGTCCCTAATTTGCCACATATGAGGTCTCCACTACCAACATGATAGACACTTAAACTTTTCCAAATTCCTCCCAAGTCAAATTAATGTTAATTCACTGGGAGTTTCTTGAGAATTTTTAGGTATAGTTGCAGTAGGGTTCTTTTGTTCCTGTATAAGTGGCTTTCTTTCATCACCTGAAATTTTATATAACTTTCCTCTTCTGCATAAATATCTGGAATATATCAATAATAAAGGAATATCCTGTCTTCTTCTTTGCACTGGGTGATACTTCCTCTGGACCAAGTATCACCCAGTGCAAAGGTCTTCTTTGGTCCTCATTCTCTTGGAGGATGAAGCTCTTGTGATCTTACTTTAGTTTGCTCCTGTTGATTGTTCTAGATGACTTGTCGCCTTCTCTACAGAGACCTACCCTACAGTTTTCCAAAAATCTTGGAGACACCATTTGAGATGGAGATGACAGACAGCTGGAAAGGTGAATGTGCTTGAGTAATGATAATAATAATAATGATAATAAAGTATTTAAGCCAGGCGTGGTAGCGCACGCTTGTAATCCCAGTACTTTGGAAGGTGGAGACCGGAGGATCCGGGTTCGCGGCCAGCCTCAGCTCTCTCTCTCTCTCTCTCTCTCTCTCTCTCTCTCTCCCTGTCTCTCTCTCTCTCTCTCTCTCTCTCTCTCTACTTAGTGAGGCCTCTGCAACTTCGTGAGTCCCGGTTTCAAAATAAAGTATGAAAAATAGGGCCGGGGGTGTAGCTTAGTGGTAGAACGCCCCTGGGTTCAATCCCCGGTACCGCAAAAAAAATAAATAAGTAAAAATAAAGTATTTATAAATTAATTATAATAATAATCATTATTATAGCTATCATTCTTGAGTTCTACTGTTGAATCACCTTAAATATTTTATTTGTAGGACTCCAGATAAAGAAGGAGAAACTCCATTGGAGTGATGGTGGGGGTCTAGGGAATGGGGGAGGGAGAGGAGGAGGGATAGTTGAAGGAAACACTTCCATTGATGCTATATACATATATGAAATTATCAATGGCAATTTCAATAACATGTATGGTGAAGGGGAGAGAATGGGGTGGGATCCATGGGGGAAACTCAGAAAGTACTACATGCATGAATGTCTCTATCACTGTGAACTTCATTATGCCATGTGATTACAATGCACCAGTAAATGTATACTTTAAAAATCAACTGGTTATAAGTGTATTTGTTTCTATAATTTCTATTCTGCTCCATTTGTCCATGTGTCTGTTTGGGGGACAGTACCATGCTGTTTTTATTATTATAGCTCTATAGTAGTATTTGAAATCAGGTATTGTGATGCCTTCCTCATGGTTCTTATTGCTCAGAGTTCCTTTAGTATTCTGTGTGTTTTTTTCTTCCATATGAATTTTATGACTATTTTTTTTAGCTCTGTGAAGAATGACATTGGTATTTTAATAGAAAATGCATTGCATCTGTAGATTGCTTTTGGTAGTATGGCCATTTTAACAATATTTATCTGCCTATCCAAGAACATGGAAAGTTTTTCCATCTTCTAAGGTCTTAATTTCTTTCTTTAGTGTTCTATAGTTTCCACTTCAGAAGTATTTTACTACCTTGGTTAGATTTATTACTAAGTATTTTTCTTCTTCAGGCTATTGTGAATGGAATTGTTTTCTCGATTTCTTTTTTAGTGGACTGGTGGTTGGTGTATATAACAGCTATTGATAGTGTGTGTGGGTGGTGGGTATATGGGGGAAATACACCAAGTGATGTGTACATGTATGTTTGTATAGCAGTGAATCTCATTGTGATGTATAATGATATTGCACCAATAAAAGTATTACAAAGTAAAAAAAGAAAAGCAATGGATTTTTATAAGTTGATTTTGTATCCGGCTACTTTACTGAACTTGTTCATCAGCTCTAGAAGTCTTATGGTGTTTGTTTGTGTTTAATTTTCTAAGTATAGGATCATGTCATGGACACCTATCAGTCCTGCATGGCAGGCTCCAAAAGGTGGGTGAGTCCGCCTTGAGTAGCTCAGCTCCTTGGTCTTGCCATTTCTCCACAGGGTGACCTCTCTTTACCAGGAACTGTGCTGTAGATGAAGTGTTTCCCTGAAGAACACTATGCTAGGCTGGTCTATTAACCTCCAGTCTGAGCTTCTTCTTTAGGTTCCAGAATGAATTTCAGAATCGTCCCTCAGGATTCACTGGGGTGGTTTTTTAAATGTTTAATATTTATTTATGTATTTATTTATTTATGTATTTATTTATGTATTTATTTATTTGTTTATTATTTGTACTGGGGATTGAACCCAGGAGTATTCTACCTCTGATCTACACCCCCAGCACTATTTTATTTTTTACACTGAAACGGGGTCTCACTAAGTTGCACAGGACCTCACTAAGTTACTGAGGCTGGCCGCAAAACTGTGATCCTCCTGTCTCAGCCTCTCAAGTACTGTGATTATAAGCATGTGCCACCATGCCCAGCTCTTTTTTATTTTTATATTTTATTTTTAATATTATGTATTTATTTATTTTGTGATGCTGGGGATTAAACCCAGGGGCCCTCAACCTCTGAGCTACACTCCAGTCCTATTTTTTACATTTTTATTTTGAAATGTAGTCTCGCTAAGTTGCTGAGACTGGCCTGGAATCTGTGATCCTCCAGTCTCAGCCTCCCAAGTAATGGTATTACAGGCTTCGGCCACTGCATCCAGCTCATTTGGGTTATTTTTGTGAAGCAATTTTGACCCTCTTTCCCATCACCCCCACCTATATAATATGTTTCATCCATGTGCAGACACCAAGATCCTAGGATATTTCTGGCAGATGGGCCATGATGCAGTGCCCTCTTTTCTGAGGTCCCAGAAGCAAGCATCCTAGAGGCCAGGGGGGTGGGGGTGGGAAGCTGTGGTCCCTGCCTCCACCACCTTGCCTCACCCAGCCCCATGGAGGTTCCACTGCCCCTGGCTGATGTAAGACAGACTCCCCAGGTGACCAGCAGGGGGGACCAGACAGGGACACCAGCAGGAGAGGCCAGCTGGGGAGGCTGGCAGGTTGAGGTTGGCAAGGGAGGCCAGCAGAGGAGGCCAGCAGCAGAGGGACATTTGTGCTCTGAAACTGCCAAAGCTGCTGGCACAGGCAATCCTGTTGCAGGAAGAGCGACTGCCAGGCAGGGGAGCATAGGGGCAGGCTCCTGAATCCCTGGAAGTGACCTCTAAACATTTTTCTGCATGTCCTCAGCCCCATTCTGCTTCTCCCAGTCACTGTCTCTTCAGAGTCCTAGCCACAGTCCCTGGCTGGCCTTTCTCATCTTGTGACATTGCTCATGAATGGCCCTGGCTCACCCAAGTCTGTTCCACCTCGCTGCCATTTCTAATCTTCTTTCAACACAATGTTCACCAGTTAAGCCCTCAATCAGAAATCAATACTACTTGCCTAGTGCCGCAAATTGTCCCTTCAGTCAGGTTTTGAGGTCCTCCAAAAATTTGGACACATCGGACCTTTCCCCCTTTTATGATGGGATTTATAGTGGCTGATTTATAAAACTCTGGTATTGCCCCCCACCAAAAAACTCTCATGGATGTGGAGAATGCTTGGGAGCCAACCCATTATTTTTATAAGTGGAAATAAGGCAAAGAATCAAACATTTATGTCTTGATTAAACATATTGTCCTCAGGGTAACCTAACAGCAGCCTAGGGAAGCTTCTCTACAGTGGATGCCAACTGACGCAGGAAGCAGAGATGGCAGAATTAAAACATCGCCACTTCATAACCCCCGAATAATTAACAGATCTAGACAATAATTATGAACACTGTTAATAGAGATCATCTGACATTACATACTTTTTTGGTACTGGAGATTGAACTCAAGGGCATTCTATCTGTGAGCTACACCCTCAGACCTTTTTAGTTTTTATTTTGAAACAAGGTCTCTCTAAGTTGCTGAGGGTCTCTCTAGGTTGCTGAAGTTTTGGTGCTCCACAGTCCTTGTTATATCCATTTTGGATTGAATGAAGGGAAACTTCTTCTTGTCCTTAGGCGGGATTTTATTTTTATTTATTTATTTATATTTTTTGTGGTACTGGGGATGGAACCCAGGGGTATTCTATCTCTTAGCCATACCCCCAGCCTATTTTATACTTTTATTTTGAAACAAGGTCTCATTAAGTTAGGTAGGGCCTCACTAAGTTGCTGAGGCTGGCCTTGAACCTGAGATCCTCCTATCTCAGCCTCCCAAGTACTGGGATTACAAGCATGAGCCACCACATCCAGCCTTAGGCAGGATTTTCACAGCCACCTCTGTCCCGGTTAGGATATGGAGGGCCTCTTTGACATGGGCAAAACTAACATGGCCAATGTCCCTCAGGACCATATCATGATCCAGGAGGGCATCCTCATAGGGAGAGCTGGCCGAGGGGCCTGGCCTCACCTCACTACTTCTCTCCTTGCACTGTTCATCGAAAGTCGTAGCAGAAAACTAATGATGCTAGCTACAAAAACAAAACAACAAACAAAGAACAACAAAATAACAAAACCAACAAAAACACAAACACACACACACACACACACGACAACAACAACAACAACAAAGCCAAAGTCCAAACCAACCAATCAGACCCAAAGCCACCAAGAAGCAGTGGTGATGGAGATTCCCTCACAATGGCTTCTTGTGGGGTCAGAGCCATAGATGGCCAAGTCATGGCTGGCTGTGGCCCACTGTGGCCATCTCACCTTTGGACCTCCAGGACTTTTTCCACTTTAATCGGAAAAAGAATAAGGACTCTAGAAGTTTTTTTTGCTTTGGTGGGTTATGGAGGCTGATGTTTACTTGTTTAGAAATTAATAATTGTAGGATGTTTCAATTTTTTTTCATTTTGAGTCAAAAATATCTAATGATTTTTGACTTTTAAAGACTTCATATCTACATTCAAGGTATTCAATTTCTTTATCTTTCAACTTGAAATAATTTATGTCAAAAGAATGGTAGCACATCACTCACATCATGATAACAAAACGTTCTGTTCCCTACGACACCATGGGGCATGTTGTTAACATCTATGGGGCTACAAAAAAGGGAGCTTTCATCCAAATTGCCCCCATAAGGTCCTCATCACATTTCTTTCATGTAATTATTTTTAAATTTTATTGGTTCATTGTAATTATACATCACAGTGAGGTTCAAAGTGATACACACAGCTTGGTGTATTTCCTTCAGCATTGCTCCCCGCTCCCCTCTCCTCTCTCCCTGTACTTGTTAACGAGATTGGTAGTGATACCTTCATATATGGACATAACATTATTTGAACTGATTCCTTCCTCAAACCTCCTTTTTCCCACAGTCCCTCCCACTATTCTACTGATCTCTGTCCTCATTTATCTGGATTCCCTTATGTTTCCTATTTTCTCTCTATTTTTCCACATTTGAGAGAAAACATAGGATCCTTGATTTTCTAAACTGGCTGATTTCACTTAGTGTAATATTCTATAATTCCATCCATTTTCCTTAAAATGTCATTATTTTTCCCTTTTATTTGCTGAGTAAAACTCCATGTGTATATGCGACACATTTTCTTTATCTATTAATCTGTTGACAGACACCTAGGTTGGTTCCATACTTTAGCTATTGTGAATTGTGCTGCTATAAACATGGATATGCATGTATCACTATAGTATTCCAACTTTAATTCTTTTGGAAAGATACTGAGGAGTGGTATAGCTAGGTCCGATGGTGGTTCCATGCCTTGTATTTTGAGGAACCTCCATACTGATTGTGGTGATACTAATTTACAATCCCACCAACAGTGGGAACATTTTTTCATATATTTGTTGGTCATTTGTTTTTCTTCTTTTGAGAAGTGTCTGTTCAGTTCAATTGTTCATTTTTTGATTGGGTCATTTGTTTTTTGTGTTTTTTATGTGTGAAGTCTTTTGAGTTCTTTGTATATTCTAGACACTATTCCTCTATTTGAGGAGTAGCTAGCAAAGATTTTCTCACAATCTGTATATTCTTTCTTCAGACTCTTGATTCCTTTGCTGCACAGAAGCTTTTTAATTTTATGCCATCCTATTCATTGGTTCTTAGTTTTATTTTCTGAGCTTGGGTGGAGGGTTACTAAGGAAGTCTCTACCAGTACCTATATGTTGGAGGCTGAGTTCTATGTTTTCTTCTAGTAATTGCAATGTTTCTGGTCTAATTTTTGGGTCTTTAACCTATCTTATCTTTTGTGCAGAGTGAGAGATAAAGGTCTAATTTTATTCCTTGGTATATGGATATCCAGTTTTCTTAGCACCATTTGTTGAAAAATATGTATTTTTCTGCAATTAGAACATTTGACCACTTTTATTATTCACCCATTAAGTTTGTCTAACTTTGGGAACTTTGGAAACACCTTGAATTTAAGATCTAAAAGATTTAAAATATTAAAACTATTTTGATAGGCTTCAACATCTTAAGCTTCTGACACCTTCCAGCTTTAGTTCTTTTCACGTGCAAAATTTCTAACATTAAACAGTGACTGTTTTAATTTGGCTTTCAAATATGTTACAATGATTCTTACAAAACTCAATCACCAAAATCTCACTGTCAGAAAAATTTAAAAGGTATGAATAACATCAGGCCAAAGGCAAAATAATTTAGCAATTTAAAAGCGAAAGCAGAAATTTGCTAGGCAAAATAATCTTTTAACTTAAGCTCTTATTTTCTCCTAATGAAAGCAGATGTATGGTTAGGTTTTATGAAAGACCATTTTGTTTCAGCAGTAAAAAATGTACTAATTAAGCCTGGAAGTCAAAGATTTTTATCAAAAGGGATATGATGAGGCCATTCCTATGCTAGAAAATTATTTAGTTGATAACATAGTTTATAAATGTGAGAAACAGAAAATACCCAAATGAATGTAAACCTTCCAAGGTCATTTCATAGTATCTTTGAGCACAGAGATAGAGCTAAGCACCCCCCCAACTATGTGTATCAAGAACAGGGTCCTTTGCTGAGTAAAGATGATCTGTGTCTAATCACACCAAAGCCAGTATCTCATTTTTTGGAAAGACAACTGAATCAACCTAGCTATTTGTTGATTGGAATTACTTTAAGTTATTTTTTAAATATCAAGAAAGAAATTACACACTTGGTGTGTTTCCCTCTGGGTCCTACCCCATTCCCTCCCCTTCTCTGTACATGTTATTGGGATTGGGATTGATTATTTCACATATATATACATAGCATTATTTGAACTGTTGCCTTCATCAAGTCTCCTGTCTTCCCTCCCTCCCTTAAACCCCTCCATTGCTCCACTGGAGTCTTTACTTCTTTACCTTAAGTCCCTTTTGCTATCCAATTTCTTTCCAGCTTCCACATGAGAGATAACATATAACCTTTCACTTTCTGAGCCTGGCTAATCTCACTTAGCATAATATTCTCTAGTTCCATCTATTTTCCTGCAAATGATATATATTTTTTTCTTCTTTATGGCTGAGTAAAACTTCATTGTATACATATATATATCACAGTTTTGTAATCTACTCATCTGTTAATGGGCACCTAGGCTTGTTCCATAAGTTGGCAATTATGAGCTGTGCCCCTGGGTGAAATCTTTAGTATCCCCCAAATAAAAAAAATAGAGAGTCACAATTTAAGCTGAACTTACTCTTTTATATAATGTAAATATTTGTATCAGGTATAACAAAAATGATAGAATGCCAGGCGTGGTGGCGCACGCTTGTAATCCCAGTAGTTTGGGAGGCAGAGACCGGAGGATCCGGGTTCACGGCCAGCCTCAGCTCTCTCTCTCTCTCTCTCTCTCTCTTTCTCCCTGTCTCTCTCGCTCTCTCTCTCTCCTTAGTGAGGCCCTCTGCAACTTAGTGAGACCCGGTTTCAAAATAAAGTATAAAAAATAGGGCCGGGGGTGTAGCGCAAAGGTAGAACTCCCCTGGGTTCAATCCCCGGTACCACAAAAAAAAAATGATAGAATATATGAAGACATGAAAAACTAGCTACACAATTTTGTTGCATAAATACTTCAAATTACTCAAACATGGTTCTTAAGATGTTTTAGGACAATATTTGAAAATTTAGAAACAAATCTTTTCCTATGAAAATATATTTATACAATAAAATGTTTATATATTCATATCATGTACATTCAATGAGAATCTGTTGTATATCCATAGACCAGTGCTTATCCTCCATGGAAAGTGCCAATAGAGGACTTCATATCATGTTATGCCAGCATAGAAGAGCAGCTAATCAAGTACAGTAAGGTTGATAATGAACTGGTCAGTGATCTCTCTCAAAGAAGATAATACTAGTGCTAAGCAAGCAATCCTGTGAGTAACCCTTCAGAGTTTGTGATAATGATCTGGAAATAGTTTCCTTAGCTTGCCAATGAAGTGTGAATTGTTCCTGTTGTACTGACTCAGTAAAAGCTAAGAGAGAAATTGAACAGAACTGGGCTCTCTGCAGTATTGAGAGTGAATAGATATACCTACAGTGTGGTCTCACCTGAGAAGGTAAAATAATCATAGGGTAAAATGATGACATATATCTTATTATTTAAATTTCCTAATAGTGGAAGAAATAATAGTGCCATCAACCATAATTTTTGTATGTGCTACAATTAGTCTGTGTGTGTGCTCAGTGGAATGACTTGAATTCCTTTGCTCTCTCTGAACAAACATCTCAGGAGTCAAAAGAATTAATGGCTCTTATTTTGTGGCATGTTAAAATACCTAGAATCCAAATTATTCTATCAAAAGTAATTCTACAATAAAGATAAAAATGTTTAGAAAATTAATCATAACCCCTCCCCACAGTGCTGGGGACGCAGGGCGGGTGAGCCCTTGGACCTGCCTCTGGAGACCATCCCCCAGTGCTGGGGACACAGGTCAGGTGAGCCCTTGGCCCTGCGCCCGGAGAACCCCTCACCCCGGAACTGGGGACACGGGGCGGGTGAGCCCCCGGCCCCACCCTGGAGTACCCCAATGCTGAGGTCATGGGAGGATGAGCCATGACCCTGCACAGGAGGGACTCCAAACAAAGAGAGAAAACCTCAGATGAGTGAAGAAGGCAAACTAACTGGGGGAGATGGGAGGGTAGGAGAGGAAAACAAAGTGATGCACATGATGGACATACACAAAGATATCAAAGTCAACTACTATGCTGAAAATGGGAAGGAGGGAGGGGGGAGGCGGGGGGTGGGATTTGGGGAGGGCTAACTAACTGAGGAGTTCATGTATATGTCTACCACCCCGAAATCCTTCAAGATGTATGATTGCAATGCACTAATAAAAAAAGATTAAAAATTAATCATAATATTTAATATATAAATTAATATATACTTGTTATTTATATATACGTTATAATATATAAATTAACATATACTTGTTATTTACATATACGTTATAACAAGTATACTTAATAAACTCCTGTGATCTATGAAAGGACCATGGTATATATTTTTTTTTTTTTTGCGGTACCGGGGATTGAACCCAGGGGCGTTCTACCTCCGCACTACACCCCCGGCCCTATTTTTTATACTTTTTTTGAAACCGGGTCTCACGAAGTTGCGGAGGGCCTCACTAAGTAGAGAGAGAGAGAGAGAGAGAGAGAGAGAGAGACAGGGAGAGAGAGAGAGAGAGAGAGAGAGAGA
>PVJS01035163.1:0-21164 GCA_004027185.1 Glis glis | reverse complement strand
GGATCCTCCAGTCTCCGCCTCCCAAAGTACTGGGATTACAAGCGTGCGCCACCACGCCCGGCTGAGGTTTGTTTCTATTGGCATATATTCTATGGGCACTTGAAAAGAATATGTATTCTGCTGTTGAGAAAAATTTCCATAAATGCTGACTAGATGCTGTTTGTTGGCCATGTTGTTGAGTTCTCATATATTCTTGCTGATTTTCTGGTTGGTTCTATCAATGGTTGAGAGAGGGTTGGAGATTCCAACTGTAATTGCAGACATATATCTATTTGTTTCTCTTTTCATTGTTATTTTTTCTTTGCATATTTTATAACTCTGTTGTTTGGTGCATACACATTTAGGATTTCTATGTCTTCATAGTGGATTAGCACTTTTACCTTTATATGATGTTCTCTCTGTCTCTAGTAATTTTCTTTGCTTTGAAGTTTATTTATCTGATATTGATACAGCCACTCCTTCTTTCTTTTAATTAATGTGTGCATGATTTACCTTTTCCCATTCTTTTACTTCCAACCAGTCTATATCAATAGATTTGAAATGAGTTTCTTGTAGACAGTATATAGTTGTGACATGCATTTAAATCCACTCAACAAACCTATGTTTTTGCTTTTCATTTCCTTTATTTTCCTTTGGATTACTTGGACTTTTTTAGAATTATAATTTATCTATAGTATTTCTTTGTAGCAAGTTATTTAGTTATTTAATGCAAGATATTACATTATATACATATAAAATATCACAGTCTCCTAGTGTACTTGTTTTATCAGTTTCAGTGAAGTATAGAAGCTTACTTTCCTTTATGTTCCTTTATCATTCCCTGTTTATAATGTAATTGTCTCAAATATTTCCTATATATACTTTTAGAACCATATCAAACATTGTTGTAATTTAGAAATGTCAAGGGATGCTGGGCATGGTGGCAGACGCTTGTAATCCCAGTATTTGGGAGGCTGAGACAGAAGGATTGCAGGTTCGCAGTCAGTCTCAGCTACTTAGTGAGGCCCTTCACAACTTAGACCCTGTTTCAAAATAAATAATAAAAATAGGGCTGGGGCTGTAGCTCAGAGGTAGAATGCCCTTGGGTTCAATCCCCAGTTCTGCAAAAAAAAAAAAAATATCAAGAGATGAGAAGGCCCCTTTGCGGGGGCACTGAAGGTTGAACCCACAGGCATTTTACCTTCAAGCTATACCCCCAGCCCTATTTTATTTTTTATTTGGAAACAAGGTCTTGCTAAGTTGCTGAGGCTGGCCTTAAACCTGCGATCCTTCTGTCTCAGTTTCCGAAATACTGGGATTACAGATGTGTGCCACCACGCCTGGCTAAGACTATTGTTTTTACTCATATTTTTACTTACTGAGTTCTTTCCTCCTTCCTGACGTTCCAAGGTTTCTTCTATTGTTTTTTCCTTTGTATTCAGAGAACTTCCTATAGCTAATCTTTGAGTGGTCTACTGGTGTCAATTCTCTTAATTTTCTTCATCAGAGAATGTCTTGATTTTTACCTTTATTTCTGTAGAATATTTTTACTTAGGTTTAGAATTCTGGATTGACAATTCTATTTTACCATGACCTGAAAAAATGTTGTGCCACTTCCTTCTATCCTCCATAATTTCTGACAAGAAGTCTGCTGTCAATTTAGTTGTTGTCCTTCTTTAGGGAAGGTCTTCTTTTTCTCTATTTTCAAGGTTGCTTTTTCTTTTTCTTGTGTCTTTAGTTATCAGATTCAATAATGCTGTGTCTTGATGTGGATTTCTTTGGATTTGTTCTGTTTGGTTGGTTCATCTTGAACCTGTAGGTTTATATCTCTCCCCAAATTTGGGTATTTTTCATCTAGTACTTTTTTTTAGCCCTTCTTCTTCTCCTCCTCCTCTTCCTCCTCTGGATTAAACCCAGGGGCACTCTACCACTGAGATAAATCCCCAGCCCATTTTATTTTTAGAAATGATCTCACTAAATTGCCAAGGCTGACCTTGAACTTGAGATCTTCCTGCATCGGCCTCCCAAGTCTCTGGGATTACAGGTGTATGCCACCTTGCCCAGCTCTTATTCTTCTGAAAAATTGATAACACAAATTTTAGGTCTTTTATTATAGTCTCACAAGTTTCTAAGGTTGGCCTCTTTCTTTCTTTCTTTCTTTCTTTCTTCCTTCCTTCCTTCCTTCCTTCCTTCCTTCCCTTTCTTTTTTTTCTTTCTTTCTCTCTCTCTCTCTCTCATCTTTTTTTCTTTCTTTCTTTCTGCCTAGTTTCTCTGCTTTTCAGTCTGGATAATTTCTATTGTTCTATCATCCAGTTCACTAATTCTTTTCTGTGATTCCTCCATTCTTCTGTGGAGCTAATCCATGGAATTTCAGTTGTTGTATTTTTCAGTCCTAAAATTTCCATTTTCACTTTTTCAATTTTCATCTTTATATTGTCTATTTCTGTGCTGACACTTTCTATTTTTGTGTGTGTGTGGTACTGGAAATTGAACCCAGGGGCATTCTACCTCCAAGTTATATCCCCAGTCCTATTTTATTTTTATTTTGAAACAGGGTCTTGCTAAGTTGATAAGAGTCTCACTAGTTGCTGAGGCTGTCCTCGAACCTGTGATCCTTCTGTCTCAGCCTCCCAAGTACTGGGATTACAAACATGCACCACTATGCCCGGCTCACACTTTCTTTTTTTTTTTTTTGCGGTACCAGGGATTGAACCCAGGGGTGGTCTACACCCCTGGCCCTATTTTTTATACTTTATTTTGAAACTGGGTCTTACGAAGTTGTGGAGGGCCTCACTAAGTAGAGAGAGAGAGACAGAGACAGAGACAGAGAGAGAGACAGAGAGAGAGAGGAAGAGAGCTGAGGCTGGCCTCGAACCCGGATCCTCCAGTCTCTGCCTCCCAAAGTACTGGGATTACAAGCGTGCGCCACCACGCCCGGCCCGGCTCACACTTTCTATTTTTTATTTGTGTTCTTAATTGCTCACTGAAGCTTTTTTAAATTGTGACTTTTATAAAATATATATCAGATAATTCTAACTTCTCTACCATTGCAGTGTTGGCATGTATTATGTTTTTTCTAGAAAATTTTCCATATCATCTATATTTTCAAATGTATTATATAAAGGCCATATCTTTGCAATGTTTCTAGGAACTACAAAATTTTCTCTTCCATTATTGATATGGGATTGAATTTGTTCCTGTCCCCTCTCTCTTTGATCAATCCTTTCAGGGGTTATTATTTTCTATTATTTTTTATCAAAGAACATTTTTTTGTCCTCATCTACTCTCTTTGGATTTTGTTTGCTGTTCTTTTTAAAGTTTCCTGAGATGGATATTTAAGTCATTGACTTTTAGTCAACTTCTTTTCAAATATATTTTATGTTTAAGGCCATAATAGCTGCACCCATATGTCTGTCAAGTGTATTGGAGCTAATCGCTACCTTAGTATAGCATTAAGTTGCATTTCTTTAATGAGTATGGTTAAGCTTCTTTTTGTATGTTTAAGTGTTATTTGTATATTTTTGTGACCTTTGCTTTTAAGGTTTTTTTTCTTGTGTTACTAGGGATTGAACCCAGGGGCATTCTACCTCTGAGCTATACCCCCAGCCCTTTTTATTTTTTGTTTTTGAAACAGGGTTTCAATAGGTTGCTGAGAGTCTTGCTATGTTGCTGAGGCTGGCCTTGAACCTGTGATTCTCCTGTCTTAGTCTCTCAAGTACTGGGATTACAGGTGTGTGCCACCATGCTTGGCTCCTTTGTTTATGTCTTTTGCCCATTTTTCTGTTGGTTCATTGGTCCTTCTTACATAAATACATAGATTTACATATTAGATTATCCCTTTTGAATATAAATAATAAATTTTTTTCTAGTCTTTTGTTTTTCTTCTTTGACTATGTTGTGAACTCATATTTTAGATTCTTCTTCTAAACTGCTACTCTGATAAAGACTCATTCAGCTACCTTTGAAGCTCAACTTGCTAGGCTTTATTGGGCTCTCATTTAATCCCATGAACATTTCCACAAAACAGAGACCAGAAGCACAGGCTACAGAGACACTCAGGCTACCGTTCTGTTACTGGACTGTAGATAAAATTTTGACAATGTCTAGACTTCTGTTTCCTCATCTGTAAAATAGGGATAATAATCCTGCTAACTGTATGGGCTGTTTGGATATTAAATAAGACAATGCCTATATAATCACCTAGTGCAGGACTTGACCCACAGTAAAGGCTTGAGGCATGGCATTTGTTTTTTATTATTGTTCACCAAATCAAACAAACATTGCTTGAATGACTTTTGTATTTTGATGTTATTCCCCATCAGTGTGTAGGAGAAAATCCTGTGACCACATTCCCTTGCCTCACCTGCTCTGTCTTTTATCTTTATACTGGAGTGTAGCCAGTACCACTGGTGCTTTGATGAGGTTTGGCCACTCTGAGAGTTGAGTCTTTGCCAGGCTCTTGGAGTACACCTACCATGGCATTGCCTGTGCTTTTATTGTCCTGAGGTCTGTGTGACCATCAGGGAAAGTCTGATAGTCTTTTAGGGAAGTAGGGAGGAAGGAAGAGGGCGTGGCTAAAGACCCCACGTGGTTCACCATCTTGTCTCCCCTGGGAAGATTAAAGTTGCCTTCTTACTTGTCACCTGACCAGGATCACAGCTCTGGAGCTGATAGGTATAGACTCGCCTAAGCCAGCACTTAAGGTCACTGAAGAAGAAGAGTAGGCAGAGGAGAGAAAAAAACTGAGTTCTCTAGAAAGTCCAAAGTCAGGAACCAAACAAGCTTTCTATATGCATCCCTTTTCAACTTAAATGTCTCTTCTCTATCACCCCTAGTTCTCCCCTTACACTACCCAATGATTCTTCTAGTCTCTCTTCTTCTAGCCTATAAGCTTCAAGAAGTCAGAGCCCACAATTTGTCACGTTTTCACCAAGCACAGAAACCTGATATGTGTGATGGTTACATGGATGTGTTTTTGTGCTAACTCATCAAGTACCTGGTACAGTGCCTGATGTTCAGTACACATTGAATGAATGAATGAATGAATGAATGAATCAATCAATCAATCACAGAGTCTCAGATATTTATCTAAACCATTCATATACTGCATGCTTGAATCCTTCTCTCATTCTTACCAAGTGTTTGCTAGTATTTGTCAACTGATCACCTCTAGTGATAAGAAACTCTGTAGCCGGGGTTGGTGGCGCACGCTTGTAATCCCAGTACTTGGGAGGCAGAGACCGGAGGATCCGGGTTCAAGGCCAGCCTCAGCTACTTAGTGAGGCCCTCCGCAACTTAGTGAGACCCTGTTTCAAAATAAAGAATAAAAAATAGGGCTGGGGGTGTAGCTCGGAGGTAGAATGCCCCTGGGTTTAATCCCCAGTACCTCGAAAAAAAAAAAAAAGAAACTCTGTATTGCTTAAGGCTGTTACATTTTCTGTGTAGTTTTGTTGGTTGGAAATTTCTTAATATTGAGCTGAAATATATTTGTTTGAGACTTCAAAGAGATAGTTATTCGTATTCCAGTCTTTATGGCCGCACAAATCAAATTTAGGCTTTCTTTGCTATGACAACCTTTCAGAATTTGAAGTTAGTTTTCATATTCACCTCTTTTCCAAGATAATCACAAAATCATTTATTAGACATATACTTGTTGAGCATCTACAGCATAAAATAGATTATGAAATACAAAGATAAAAAATATAATACCTGACCTAGTGGTCTTATGAGGAACCAAAGAAGTTAAGATAGATGGGATAAATGTTAGGGAAATGGAGACACAGAGGAAAGAAAGTCTAAGCTCATCTAGAGGTCCTGAGGAGGTTCCACCATGGAGTGGACTATAGAATTTGCTCCCAGTAGACCAAGAAAGGAAGGATAATCCAAGAAAAGGGAATTGCATATGCAAAAGTCTGGAGTTATAAAGCCCATGGCCTGCTAGGGGAATTCTAAGTAGTTCCATATCGTTAGAGAGACCAGAAGTTCTAGGTGGCTCAGAATAGTCTAATATATATGCCTATGGTCCCAGAAAACTTAATTATGTCCTCTGTCTTAAAAGTTCTCAAACTGGATGAAAAAGTACATGGTCCCTCTCAGTATGGTTGGGGCATGAGGTCTAAGGGTGATATGGAAATGGAAGAGAAGGTGGAGAAAGGCAGAGGCTGATCATAAGAGCCTCGTGTACCAAGTTCAAGAAGAACATTCAATTAACTGGGCTTTGTATAGAGTCTTTGTCTTTGAGGTCCTCTTCTCTAGATATGATCAAATTCATAGGTAGATTAGTACATCCATTGATAGATGATTATTGCTATGGATTATCATTTACGGAGATCTTACCAGGTAAGTATTTTCTGCATAGCTTGGGTGAGGCCCAGGCAACATCTGCTGACTGACCCTTGTTGATACATGCCCTGTAACTGATTCTCTGCCAATAGGCCTTGGATTTTGATTTGTTGTTTTGTTGTGACAACATTAGGCAATCCCCAAAAGGCTTTCTGTTCCCAACTAGAAACTTTGTAAGGCTTCTCTGAAGGCTGGAATCTGAGGTCAGCAGTTGATCTACTAGCTATAAATTTTTGTTTTAAAGGAATATTAGGCCACGGTGCATGCCTATAATCCTGGCTACTCTGGAGACTAAGGCAGGAGGATGGCAAGTTCAGGACCAGTCTGAGAAATATAATGAAATAGCTGCCTCAAAAAAAACAAAAGACTGGTATGATTTGTGTATTGAAGGGACTTTATCGCAGTCAGCGTTCTCATTGTTGTGACCTAATCACCTGACACACAAAATGCAGAGGAAAGAAGGTTTATGTTGCTCACCAATCAGGAGATTTCAGTCTATATACACACATAGTCCATTTTACACCAGCTCCTTAGGGCATCATGGTGGGAGCAGAGGAGCAAAGAGGCAGAGAGAGAGGCTCGGAGCCAGATGCTGTAGCTGAGCAGGGCTGGAGAGAGAGAGAGAGAGAGAGAGAGAGAGAGAGAAAGAAAGAGAGACAGACAGACACACACACACACACACACACACACACACACACACACACTAACTATCCTGGTCATGCTGCCAGGGATCCTTCCCCAGAAACCAGGTTCTGCCTCCAACATGGCTGTCTCCAGTGTATTAGGTCTGGGGGACATTTTAAATCCAAACTATAAGAGGTCTGCAAGAATATTCAAATGAAATGAGTTTAATTGGCCCTAAGATGATGCAACAGCTGGGGGTATTGAGCTAGCTGTTTGAAAGGGCAGCCAGTGGAAATGGTTAAGACATTTGGAATGCTTGAATTAAATGGATAGTGGATAGAGTAGACAACCGAAATATGTCTGAGAAGTTTCCTCCCAGTGCCCCCTCTAACATCTGACCCTAAGTGGAAGGCATTGGTTTGTACCCCATAGCTGAAAGTCTGTCTCTGCAAACAGATCCACAAAGACAGGCTTCAGGCAGTTTTGTCCACCAGTAGGCAGTGGCTACAGCAGGGCTCTGGACACCTTCCGGCCCCTGCCACTGCCTGGACACTGGTGCTCAGAAGGAACCTGTATTCTGTACTCTGTATTCTGCACTCAGAACAGCCACGTCACTCTGCCCTTCCCAGTCTCCCTTTTGTGCTGCTTTAATAGAAAACCACAGACTGGGTAATTTATAATGACCAGAAATTTAGTGGCTCATGACTTTGGAGACTGGGAAGGCAAATATTGGGGGCCAGCATCTGGCCAGGACCTTCTTGTAGTCATCCCCCATTAAAGAGGGCAAGAGAGAACTAAAGGGGGCTGAACTGATCCTTTTATCAGGAACTTGCTCTCGATGACAATAGTGGCATAATTAATCCATTCATGAGGGCAACGCCCTGGTGGTCTACTAATCACCTCTTAAAGTTCCCACCTCCAACACTGCCACCTCAGGGATCAAATTTTCTTCCTTTTTTGGGGCGGTGTACTGGGGTTTGAACTTTGGGGCATTCTACTGCTGAGCCACACCCCCAGCCTTTTTTATTTTTTGTTTTGAAACAGGGTCTTGCAAGCTTGCTGAGAGTCTCACTAAGTTGCTGAAGCTGTCCTTGAACCTGCAATCCTCCTGTCAGCCTCCCAAGTACTGGGTTTACGGGTGTGCACCACACACCTGGCTGGGTATCAAATTTTCAACACACAAATTTTGGGGGACACATAACAGGTTTTTTTTGGTGGTACTAGGGATTGAACCAAGGGGCATTCTACCTCTGAGCTATACTCCCAGCCCTTTTTATTTTTTTGTTTTTATTTTGAAACAGGGTCTCACTAGGTTATGAGAGTCTCACTATTTGCTGAGGCTGTCCTCGAATCTGTGATCCTTCTGCCTCTGCCTCCCAAGTACTGGGATTACAAGCGTGTGACACCACACCTGGCCATAGCAAGTTTTGAACAACTAGGTGCATTAGTTTGTTAATTAGGCTGTTGAAATAAAGTATTGCAAACTGTGAATGACAGAAGTTGTCTCACAATCTGGAGCACTTGGGAGGCTGAGATCAAGGTGTTGGCAAGCCAGGTTCCTTCCGAGGGCTATGAGGAATAACGTGTTTCATGTCTCTCCCCTAGCTCCTGCCAGTCTGCTGGCAACCTGGTGTTCTTTGCCTCCTAAAATCATGACTCCGATCTCTGCCTTTATTTTCCTATGGCATTCTCCCTGAATGCACATCTGTCCAAATTTCCCCTTTCTATAAGGTCAGCAGTCATACTGGGTGAGGAGCCCGCCCTATTTCAGGACTGCATCTTAACTAATTACATCTGTAATAATCGCATATCCAAATAAGGTTTCTAAAGAACTGAGAGGAGTTCAACACATGAGTTGTTGGGGGACATAATTCAACCCATGATACTTTGGGTACATTGGCATAGCATCAACATGAACAACCACCCTATTGGTTACTGTGGTAAACAACTAATTCATAGGAAACCAATCAAGTCAGAAAGAATCTGATGGCTAAGTGAGAGGTACCTCAATTCTGCCGCAACAATTGAATGCCTGCTAGATATGGGTTCGTTCACCCTGAGCTATATATATGTGACTCCTCGCTCTGCAATCTTGGGTGAAGGGCACAGGTGGGAGCCAGCTGGTCATGCATAGGTTAGCCCATGACTTTGGAGTCTTGTTTTAATCTGCCGTCTCACTTTCCAGGATATCATCTTCCACGTTTATGCCATTCTATATAAGACCTAGCTACCTTCCTGCTTTGCCTAGAGGAATGTAAAAGCCTTTGTTCTTCCTGTTTGGATCCTCTCCCAGCCATTCTCCATGCTATGTAGAGAGATCCTTTTAAAATACAAATGTGAGTCAAGTGTGGTGGTGTGCACCTGTAATCCCAGTACTTGGGAGGCTGAGACAGGAGGATTACAGATTTGAGGACAGCCTCAACAACATAGGAAGATTCTCAGCAACCTAGCGAGACCCTGCTTAAAAACAAAAAAATAAAAGAGGGCTGGGGGTGTAGCTCAGAAGTAGAATGTCCCTGGGTTCAATCCCCAGTACCACACATAAAAAACATAAGAAATAAATAAAATAAAATACAAGTGTGGTACTGGGGGCCCCTGATGCAAATGACCCCAATGATTATTTATGGATCTTTGGTTGAAGATCAAAACACTGTGTCCTTCAGGACCCTGAGATTTCAGACAGGAGGTTTGCCACTCACTTCTGCTTCAGTTACATTTATTTAAAAACAATTGAATTAGTTTTTCTTTCTTTTTTCTTTTCTTCCTCTTCTTTTTTGCAACACTGATGGGGGAAGATATTTGTTTCTTGACCTGGATGGTGCTGAACAATGGTGTTCACTCTGTGAATATTCATATAACTCCACTTTGATTTTGTGCACACTCGATGGGGTATACTGCAAGTAAAAAAAACAAAAAACAAAACAAAACTTCAAAACAATTGACTGAATTGTCCAACGTCCTGGGAGTTCCTTGGTCACATTCTCCTTTATGACCTTTTAGATCTCTTAACAATCATCATACAACGAGAGATTTCTTTTCCTGTCTCCATTGTGGGGGGAAAGAGATGGAATTAACAAACAGAAGTGATTCAGCAAGTTACATCATGGTCACAAGATAAACTGCAGATTGCAACAAGAAAGCAATGTGGTCCTACACAATCCTATGTTCCTTTTTGTGTAGAAATTGTGCTGGCTTGCTGTTTCCTATTGCTTACTATAGCACCCGGCATCAGCCCCCAGTGCTCAGCGGAGATGAGAAAGGTGATTGTGGATGGCAGAGAGGGTGTCAGTCCCCTTGGAAGCAACAGCCCTGTCTTCTCAGCAGAGTTTGGGCAAGCAGGGGGCTATAGGAACCCTCCCTGTGTCTGTTACACGAAAACAGGAACAGCTCTGAACCGCTAGGGCATGTGGGAAAAAAGGAAGCTGTCTCCACAGTAGGCTGGAAAGGCATTGTTGCTAATATCTGAAGGCTGCACTGATGGGGCAGGGACAAGCCCTTTACCTGGGTTCTGTCTCTTGAAGGGCTGAAACTGTTCCCATTATTTAACATAAAGAAATCAAGTAGGCCTAACAAAGAAAATGAGAATAATCCCTGACTCCACCAGGCTCCTGGGACATCACAGTTTTAAAATTGAGAGAGGAGCTGGGGTGCAGCTCAGTGGTAGAGTGCTTGCTTAGTATGTGTGAGGCCCTGGGTTTGATTCCCAGCACTGTGAAAAAATAATAAAAATAAATAAAATTGAGTGAGAAAATTTGCATACACACAAAAAGGAATTTCTGTCTTTTCTTGGAAAATTGAGATGTTGGGCCTCCCCTGCCATTTGTATGTGTATGTGTGTGGGTGGGGGGTACTGGAGATCAAACCCAGGGACATTCTACCTCTGAGCTATACTTCCAACCCCTTTATTATTATTATTATTATTAGCTTTGAAAAAGAGTCTCACTAGGTTGCCGAGGTCTTTCTATGTTGGTGAGGCTGGTCTCTAACCTGCAATCCTCCTGCCTCAGCCTCCAAAGTAAGTACTAGGATTACAGGCATGTGCCACCATGGTTGGCTTTACTTTTTGTTTTGAAACAGGGTCTCACTAAGTTGCTGAGGCTGGCCTTGAATCTGTGATCCTCCTTTCTCAGACTCCCAAGTGCCACTGTTTCCAGCTTGCCATCCTATTTAAAATTGCAGCTGAGTGTGGTGATGCATGCCTATAATCCCAGTACTTGGGAGGCTGAGACAGGAGGATCGCAGGTTCGAAGCCAGCCTCAGCAATTTAGTGAGGCTCTCAGCAACCTAGTGAGACCTTGCTTCTAAATAAGAAAATCAGGCTGGGGGTATAGCTTGGAGGTAGAATGCCTCTGGGTTCAATCCCCAGTACCACAAAAGAAAAAAAAATTGCAGTACCTGTGGCATTCAGCCCCAAGCCCCATCCTCTCTATTTCCCCCAGTCTTTGCTTCTTTCTTTTCCATGGTCCTCAGCACCTTCTAACCCGCCATGTAGTTCACTTGTTTAGGATGTTTACTTGTCTACATGGAAGGCAGGGATCTCTGTTTGACTCAGCGATGCAGCCCAAGCCCAGGACATTGCAACCAAGCTCTAAATAGCTGAACGAGCGGATGAATGAGCCCAAGACCTATATTCCCAAGTGGTAAGTCACATTACTGCCTGGGTCCCTGAAGTCATGTGCATTCACCACATCTGCCCTGCACATCTGCCTAGCTAACCTGCCTGCTAGCCCTCCCTCACTCTCTGGCTACACTGGCCTCCCTGCCCCCTCCCTTGGCCCAGGCAGGTACACAGCTGGGACCTCTCCATGCCCTCCTCTGCCTGGTTAACTCTTGCTTGTCCTGCACTCTTAGCTCAGCTCGTCCTTGATCCTTCTGTCTAGGTTGATTCCCCTGAGAAAGGAGAATAACTCTGCCCTTAGATTTTCAAAAAAACTACTACATAAAATTCCTCAGTTTATAAAGACAGACAAATCTTTTCATCCTCTGTGGAGATGGGCCTCCCCCTCCGTTCCCTGACCTCCAGGATGGAACTGCAGGTGCTTTCCAGCCTTTCCAAGCCCAACCCTTCTTAGTCAACCCTGAAAACGGGTTCTACAGGGTCAGGGAAGGAGAAACCATGGGCCAAGGTTTGTAATTACCCCACGGATCCTCTGTTTACCCAGGACTTATTTTACACTGGGCCTCTTCATTAGGTTTCATCTGTATCAACAAGGCAGAGAGCGTGCCTGGCCTCCCAGGGCATTCTGGCAACACTGTTCCCCTCACAACAAGACCAGGACAGACACCTTCCCTAACCAAATAACCTGGTGACAGACAGCCCCTCCTGGGAAACTGGAGACTGAGAGGTGAAGTTATCAAACAGAGACTTCTGGGAAATGGAACTCAAGTGGGCCATGGAGAATTCTAGACAGACATAGAGTGCAGTTTTCTCTCTGTACCCAGTTTGGAGATGGGGAAATTGCAGCCCAGACAGGGTAAATGGTACATCCAAAACCACACAGCTCATGAATCTCAACGGCAGTGTGAGAAAACCATAGGTTTCACTACATTTTCTGGGCCTTGGCTTCTGGGGATGGAATGTCAGAAGTTCTAGGTTCAGTCTCTATTATCTGCAGGACCAAGGCACAGAAATAGATGACAGAGGATAGAATTTAGCAGCCCTCATCCAGGAGTGTACACTATACAGATGCGCAGGCCCCCCTCCTCATTCACTTGGTCTGCTGGAAAACTCCAACATGTGATTTTTTGTTTTGTTTTGTTTTTTGGTCTCCAAGCTACACCCCAGCCCTATTTTATTTTACTTTATTTTTGAGATAGGGTCTTGCTAAGTTTCCGAGGCTGATCTCCAACCTGCAATCCTTCTGTCTCAGACTCCCAAGTACTGGACTTACAGACATGCCTGGCTCCACCAGGTAATTTTTTTAAAAGTTCCTTGGAAGCCGGGCGTGGTGGCGCATGCTTGTAATCCCAGTACTTGGGAGGCTGAGACCGGAGGATCCGGGTTCAAGGCCAGCCTCAGCTACTTAGTGAGGCCTCCATAACTTAGTGAGACCCGGTTTCAAAATAAAGTATAAAAAATAGTGCCGGGGGTGTAGCTTGGAGGTAAAATGCCCCTGGGTTCAATCCCCGGTACCTCAAAAAAAAAAAAAAGTTCCTTGGAGATTCTGATGTTCAATGCTACACAGTGAGCTCAGGCCTGGAGGATGCTTCAGTCCTTCCTGGCTTGACAAACATTCAGTTGTAGATATTAAAATGAGGTCTATTTCTGTCATCAGTCTACAGTAGCATTCTCAGTGGGGCAGTTTGGCTCCATAGAGAGCATCCTACAAATTAAAAAACTAGTGGTGGTCACAATGATGGGAGTGGTTCCTGTGGCATTCTGTGATGGGATGCAGCCCCTCACACTGAAGAACCCTCCAGAGACCTCTACATCCTTCATCCTGACAGAACCTTCATGTATGTAGAAAGCCAGTTCAGAGGCACATGAGCCAGCCAAAATCTCAGTCACTTTGCATGCAAGAAGTGGTGTTTTGTTTCTGTTATGCATGGTTTTATTACACATCCTTCCTGGAGTGCAACTACCTTGTTAAAAGTTGAACATAAGCTGGGTGTGGTGGCGCACGCTTGTAATCCCAGTACTTGGGAGGTTGAGACCAGAGGAACCCGGTTCACGGCCAGCTTCAGCTACTTAGTGAGGCCCTCTGCAATTTAGTGAGGCCCTGTTTCAAAATAAAGAATAAAAAATAGGACTGGGGGTGTAGCCCAGAGGTAGAATGCCCCGAGGTTCAATCCCCGGTACCGCCAAACAAAAAAAGTTGCACATAAGATGTCCTTCATTGTGTTTGGAACGTCATCAGCTCCTGATTTATATGGAAAATCACATCACTTGCAGCAAAACTCTCACATAGCCATTGAGTCACCAGGACACTACCTCTCTCCTGGTCTGTATGTGTGGCTTCCCCATTCATGATGACTGTGCTTGGTTATATGATAATTCCAATTTAGTCCTTACTGCTTTGGCATGCAGAGAGCTTTGGACTAAAGACCCAAGGACTCTCTGGCCTCCTCCTGCCCCCCTGTCTCTTGCCCCTCTTTCTCTTCTGAAGTACAGAGGCTTTGTCCGAGGTTTCCTTATATGCCTAAAGACAACTCCTCCAACAAACAACTCAATTGTCCTACCCCTCCCCCAAGTCAAGTACCTCATCAATAGGGAAGATGAATTGTGTCACCAAAGGTGACACCACCAACTTTGTCACAGGTTAGCACCTACACTTTTTTTTGGGGGGGGAGATACTAGAGATTGAACCCAGGAACATTCTACCTCTGAGCTACTCTCCCAGCCCTTTTTATTTTTTATTTTGAAACAAGGTCTTGCTAGGTTCTTGAGAATCATGCTAAGTTGCTAAAGCTGGTCTTGAACCTGCAATCCTCCTGCCTCAGCCTCCCAAGTACTGGGATTATAGGCATGCACCACCATGCCCAGCTAGCACCTACACTTCTGAGGGCTGTTTCAGGCCACTTTTATTACCTGAGGGGCTTCTTATCTGCATAATAAGACAACTTTCATTTACCATACACCCCCTACATCTTGTGTTACATCAACATTCGCCCAGAAGACCCAAGTCCCTATTCCTTTCTGTAGCCCAGATTGCTATATAAGCTTCAACCATCTGTCCTACTCCAAGTCTCATGTTTTGTGGGGTTTCTTTGCACATGCACATTAATAAACTCATGGTTTCTTTCCTTCTAATATGCCTGTTGGCTTATTTCATAGACAAATTATTGAATCTTCAGAGGGTGGAGAGAAAGCATTTTTTTCTTTATAGTTTATAAGAATTTGATTTTAGGGGAGTAAAAGGAAATAATCCCGGTTACTCTGGAGGCTGAGTCAAGGGGGTCACAAGTTCAAAAAGTGTTTGTTGTAAACAGGGTATTGGATCTGGTTGGTTTGGGATTTAATGATCTGCAAGCAAGAAAACAATAGCTCTGTAGCTCTCAGACAAGCCTAGCAAATGCCTAGGGTGTCCTAGAGAGGGCAGGGGCTCACTTGCAGGACTAGTCAGTATGTTAGGATCAAAGGTGAAAGCTAGACTGGGCTTAGCTAATCACAGAGCTCCCCTCGGCATCTTGTCTGAATACACCCTGGGTATTGGGAGAGGGGTCTACCTAATACATTCTTGAATGCCTACTGTGGGTCAGACCTCATATGTGTGAGTGTAGTTGTCACACCAGCCCTAAGAGAGATGTTATTAACCCTCATTTTACAACTGCAAAAACCCAGCTTAGACAGTTAAAACTTGCCTGCACCTCGTTGTGCTTTCCCAGCAGCCACATCTGATAAACCTGATATGGTTGAGATAGAGAAATTCAGTAAATCAAAATTAAAAACAGAAAATCCACTGCCTTCAAAAGAAACAATGGAACAGAAGAGGCAAGCTGGTGAATTGGAATGAGACCAATAAGTGTGGTACATTCCACAAGCATCAGCTTCTTATTTTATTTCTTTTAACTGTTTAACTTCATAAATTACAAAGGGGTTGGGCTGGACGTGGTGGTGTACGCTTGTAATCCCAGTACTTGGGAGGCTGAGACAGGAAGATTGCAGGTTGGAGGTCAGCCTCAGCAACTTAGCAAGACCCTGTTTCCAAATAAAAAATTTAGAAAAAGGGGTGGAGTGTAGCTCTGAGGTAGAATGCTCCTGGGTTCAATCCCCAGTACAAAAAAAAAAAAAAGGAGAAAAATATAAAGAGGCTGGATTTAGTTAAGTTTAAATGACTGTGTTGCCCCTTTTACATTGAAGAATTGAGTACTGACAACGAACCTGTGCCTGCCTCTCCCATCTGCCTGTCTGACTGGCAGGGAAGGAAAAGAACTTGCATGTTGGTGAAGGAAGAAGCTGGGTGAGGCCACTGTGAAAT
Source organism: Glis glis (assembly GCA_004027185.1). NCBI lineage: Eukaryota > Metazoa > Chordata > Mammalia > Rodentia > Gliridae > Glis > Glis glis. The sequence continues at coordinate 5,301 of PVJS01035163.1, read as the reverse complement.
CTAGAGAACTCTAAGCTGGCCAAAGCTGTCATGCAGTCTGTAAAACGTAGCTTAATCAGAGTGCCATATTTTTGTTCAAATGATTCTAATGATTGGAATGCACAAATTTTAAATATGCAAATAAAAGTCTGGAAAAAGGAAATCCTTGCTGAAGTCTGCATAGTGGTCTCAGAGTAGCGCCCATCTGGCTGCCTTGGATGCTGTTCTGTCATTGCATGTCCCAGCTGGTTTCCTTCTGCCAAAGGAAGTTTATATTTCTTTGGTTTTTGACGAAGTTGCTCTGCTTTTGATGTTTTGCTAGGTGACTGTGCAGCCCATGGTGGCCTCTTTGTGTGTGTGTGTTTTGTCTTGTTACTAGAGATTGAACTCCGGGCATTCTACTTCTGAGCTACACCCCCAGCCCTTTTTATTTTTTATTTTGAAACAGGGTCCCTTTTAGTTGCTGAGGATCTCGCTAAGTTGTTGAGGCTGGTCTCGAACCTGCAATCCTCCTGTCTCAGCCTCCCAAGTACTGAGATTACAAGTGTCTGCCAACACAAGTGTCTGCCTCATGGTGGCCTCTTTAGGAAGGGCGAGGGTTCCTTGAGAAATAAGTCTGGGTTTTCTGAGGGCTTGACCACTCTGACTTGGCTTGACAGCACCTGGGATATGTACCTGGGAAGGCCAAGGGGCCAACTTAAGCCATGACTCTGCCCCTTGCTGCTCCTTGCAATTGCAGCAATGTCTGGGCACTTGCTTCCTGTCGTGGGTGCTCTCCATTGGGCTGGCCTTTAGCCTGTCTTCCCCTTGGTGGTCACTTCTGTTGTGACCACCCAGCCTGCTTGGGCATTCTGGCCTCTGTGAACTGTTTGCTAGTTTCCTGCAGGGAGCATTACTATGGGCCCTTCGTTTCCCAGAGAGACTTGGAGGCTGCAAACCCCCTCAGGTCTGTCCACACCCTGTCCTGAGCTGAGCTTCCCAAGAAGGTCCCCAGCTGAGCAAGGGAGGTCAGAAACAGGAGTGGAGGTGTGTGTGTGTGTGTGTGTGTGTGTGTGTGTGTGTGTGTGTGTAGGGCTGCTTTTTAGAGTGGGGAATGTGTGCTCATAGATGAGGGGGAGGGGTGTCACTAACTTGACTCTAAGTGGCTGCCATTTTAAGCAGAAGCAGATTTGCTGGCATGAGTGGTTTTTAACATCTGGTAGGCACAGACACTGCAGTGAGATCCCCCCAGCTTAAATTAACAATGTCACACAGGGAAAAACTCCATGGCATCTTCCTCTACCCCTCCCATCTCCCCTGCCATTAGCAGGAATCTCAGCTCCTCTCTGGTTCTCCACAGCCACTTCCCATCCTCCCAGTCTTCTGTTATTTTGGAGGGCACCATAATAGTACCAAAGCACAGCTGGGGAGTATGAGCCCTCCCCCCACATGCATTTTCTTCACTAACCTCCTTAAACTATCCCAAACACAGGACCATAATAAAAACATTATGCTTTCTCTTCAAACTGGGTGTCCAGGGAAGCAATTCTCAAGTTTTACTGTGCATATGTATTGCCTGGGGAATCTTGTTAAAATGTAGATTTTGGTTTATGAGGTCTTGACTGAGGCTCCAAAAATCTGTGTTTCCAACAAGCGCCCAGGTAATGCCAAAGCTGCTCCTGGGAAACCATACTTTGTTTATGGAAGCAACTGTATCCCTGCCTCCTACCAGCTAGCTAAGTCCTCCCTGACATTATTCCACAGACAGAACGAATGTGGGGTAGGGGTGTGGGGGAACCCACAGTCTCAGCCACACACACACACACACACACACACACACACACACACACACATACACACACACCACCACCACCACCACCACCACCTCAGGGATTCAGAGTTGCAAGCCCAGACCTGTGTTGCAGTCTGGGCTCTGTTAGAACTGCCAGAAGTTGCATTCCTCTCTGGTCTCAGTTCCATCATGTGTATTCTCTGGGGTTGATCTGATGAATGGCTGAAGGCCTCTCTAGCTCTAACATTCTTTGTTTCTAATTAATCAAGAAGCATCTTTGAACTCCTCCCTACAAAGTCCAAAGCCTCAGCTTCCCACATGAACTCCACCCCATTTTGCTTGTATGCCTTTGGAGGAGTGACATTACCTTCTCTGGTCTTGGTGCCCTTGTTTACCAGTTTGGGGATGATGAGTCACCAGATCTGGGCAAGGCAGGATATAAACAGGGCCTTGTATGTGAAGATGCCTAGTATAGTTCTTGGCAAAGTGAGGATCACTCAATGTGGCTGAATTGGTTCATGCTTCTGGGAAGAATTAAGATTGCTCGCCCTGTGTCATAACCCTGTCCTTCCATCATCTGGGTGCACAGATTCTAGGTTAAAGGATGGGAGGTGGTAGTCAAGGAGACTGAAGAAGAAATAAAACAGGGATAGGGGATGAGGAGTGGAGAGGGTATGCCCAGCATAACTCCTGATGAGTAGGCATTGGCAGAAGACCCCTGATCATTTTCTACCCTAAAACACCGAGAATGTGTGTTTACTGGGGAAGAGCAGCAAGATGGGCAAGGGCATGGGGTATCAGTGCCTGATTTGGGGCTCTGGATGGTAGAAATGTCTGGGACTTCTGATGGGGTGAGGATAAAGAAGGCCAGAGATAACCTGCATGCCTTCTTCAGGGCCTTAACCATTCTGGCTGGGAAGTTGAGACGTGCTTACAGGGCGTGCAGAGGAGGGCAGCTGTGATACCAAGGACTTGCATCCTAAAAGCACCAGAAGAGGATAATGAGGACACCCTAACTTTAGTATCACAGCAACATTTTGCAAAGGGATGGAATTGGGTACCCTCACTGGTGACATTTCTGTTTAGAACCTTAAGATTTTACCTAGGTGTTATTTTTAAAATCTATTGAAAAAACATACTGTATGCAGGTCACTGATGTAACTATACTGCCTTCTGCTTCCACAAAATTAGTGTGATGACAGCAGTGCAAATCAAGGAAAACCTATTTGAGAGTCAAATGGAAATGAAGGGTGCCCTTCGTGACCCTGGTGGCCCATTCACTTGGATACTAGATGATTCCCAACATTGTTCATGAAAATAGTTATGTTGCTTTTTTGCCCGACACCTGTCCCTCTGCTCTCTATTTTGGGGGAGAGGGAAGAGGAGGGAAAGGGAGGTTGGGGATGATATTTCCATTAAACAAATCTATGTGTTCCCCTCCCCCCGCACCATAGACCACGATGGAAAAACAAGTCTCTTGACACAGTTAAAGAGACAAGGGACAAATCCCTTGGTCACCAATTAAAGTCTCCAAGCCCTCCTCTAGAGCTCCTTGTCGGGTGGTTGTTTGGGTCAGTTTGTCTGCAGGCCAACTCTCTCATGGGCTCAAAGTGACCAACAGTGACCAGAAAGTTGGTTTTTTAAAAAAAGGTAGCCTGAAGCCAGCCAGTTGTGGTGGCGCATGCCTGTAATCTCAGTACTTGGGAGGCTGAGACAGGAGGATCGCCAGCCTCAGCAATTTAGCAAGGCCCTCAGCAACTTAGCGAGATCCTGTTTCAAAAAAAAAAAATCTGGGAGTGTAGCTCACAGGTAGAAGGCCCCTGGGTTCAATCCCCAGTACCACAGGAAATAAAAGAAAAAGCCTGGAAGAGAAGTTGATAACTATCGGGGTGTGCGTATGGGACAACAGCGGCCTCAAGCCAGCCGGCTAGATACCTTCGAAGGAGAATCCTGGAGTCCCTGCCTGGCCAGCAGGCGGCGCGCACGCGCCGTGGGGCCGGAGGAGACCCTGGGCCTGGCACCGCGTCGGGACGTGCGCGCTGCCGGCTGCGGCGGGGCCGCGCACGCCACGGCTCGAGGACGCAGAGCGCGCCTCGGGAGCCACTTCCGGGAGGGGCGGGGCCGGCGGCGCTGCGACCTCCAATCTCGGCGGCCGCAGGGGGAGCCTCAGCGCCGCGGCCAGAGAGGGAGTAGCTCGCGGAGCTGCGGACGCGGGAGGTGCGGCGGCTGGCCAGGGAGGGTGCCCGCCGGAGGGGCCCGCTGGTTCCCGCCTGAGGAGGTGGAGGTGGAGGTGGAGGTGGAGGTGGAGGTGGAGGTGGAGGGAGGTGGAGGTGCGGCCGCGAGGTCGGGCGAGCGCGGAGGCGGGCGGAGCGGGAGGGAGGCCCCGAGGGGACGGAGCGGGCGGCAGGGGGCCGGGCCGCCGGAGCTCACCAGTCCTTCAGGCCGAGCGCCGCCGTGTCTTCTCGGGGAACCCGCCGGAGGCTGGACCCTGCGGCTGAGCTGGGCTGGCCCAGGCGCCCGGCCCTCGGATGGGGTGCGGGACCGGGGCGGGCGGGGTGTGTCCTCTCGTATCTACCTGTGTGGACTGCTTTGTGGGAGGTTGGGTCTGGGTTGGTGTCGTCCGCTGTGGGAGGGAAGCAAGTTGCAGCAGGATTCTGATTTTCAGGTGTGGGGTAGAGTGTGACGATATCTGGGAGTGAAATCCGAATCTTTCCAAGGAGGGAGAGAACCCTGTTTTGGCTGCTCTGGTGTATCTAGGCGGACCCGTCGGGACTGTTTAAAGCTGTAGAAGTAAACAAACCTGTTTCCCTTTTACAGACACTGAAAAAGGGGAGCCCCGAGAGGACGTCGGAAGAGGAAGAAGATGCCTAGCACGGACCTTCTGATGTTGGTGAGTCCTTCCCAGACATCCTCCTCCTTAGATGGAGTTTTATTTTTGGTCTAAAGGATCCAAATGTGGTGATTTCGTCTCTGATGCTTGCTTTTGGTAGCCGAGCATTTCTGCCACCTTTTACTTAATGATGACACCTTTATTTAATGATGAGGATGAATAAATGACTGAATTAAATATATGAATATAGTATATATAGAACTTCAAAGTTTTTTATTTTTCAGTGTTGGGATCAATCCAGGGCCTTGCCCACGCTAGGCAAGCGAGCTGCCACTGAGCTACATCCTTAGCCCCTTAAAAATTATTGAAGAATCTTTTTCAAAATTCTCGCAAGTGTCTTTAATCTCTTCTCATACCACCAGAGCAGATTAAAACTTTATTATTCATTTTGTAAGGGTCTGTCATAGTTTAGAGGTTTTTGTTTCCTAAGCTAGAGTTATGATTCCCTGGAAGGCAGATAACATGTTTCATTTGTTTAGAGATGAATAAACATCTATCATGGCACTCTCTTTTTTAAAAAATTTTGCCGGGCGTGGTGGCGCACGCTTGTAATCCCAGTACTTTGGGAGGCGGAGACCGGAGGATCCGGGTTCGCGACCAGCCTCAGCTCTCTTGCTCTCTCTCTCTCTCCCTGTCTCTCTCTCTCTCTCTCTCTCTCTCT
>PVJS01035162.1:0-21168 GCA_004027185.1 Glis glis | reverse complement strand
TGTGAAATAGAGGTGGGATGTGTATTAGAGGCAGGGTATGTACTAGAAGTATACTAAATAGTAGGGTGTGTATTAGATGGTGGGTGTGTATTAGGTGGTGGGGTGTGTAGTAAATGGTGGGGTGTGAAATAGAGGTGGGATGTGTATTAGAGGCAGGGTATGTACTAGAAGTATACTAAATGGCGGGTGTGTATTAAGTGGTAGGTTGGGTATTAAATGGTGGGGTGTGTGTTGGATGGTAGGATGTGAAATAGAGGTGGGATGTGTATTAGAGGCAGGGTATGTATTAGATGGTGAGGCGTGTATTAGAAGTGGGGTGTGTATTAGATGGGATGTTTATTGGATGGTGGGTGGTGTGTATTAGATGGTAAGGTACATATAGATGATGGAATGTGGATTAGATGGTGGGGTGCATATTAGGTGGTGGGGTGCATATTGGATGGCGGGATGTGTATTAGAGTATTGGAGGTAGGATATGTATTAGAGGTGGGATGGGTATATGGTGGAGTGTTATTAGATGGTGGGGTGTATATTAGAGGTGGAATGTGTATTAAATGGTGAGATGGGTAGTAGAGATGAGGTGTATATTCGAGGTAGGATGCGTATAGGTGGTGAGATGGATATTAGATCAAGTAGTGTGTATTAAGAGATTTGGTATGTATTTGATGGTAAGATGGGTATTAGATGGTGGGTATATATTAGAGGTAGGGTGTGTATTAGATGGTGAGATGGGTATTAGAGGTGGGATAGGTATTAGAGGTGGGATGGATTTTAGAGGTGGGGTGTGTATTAGAGTGGGGTGTATATTAGAGTCAAGGTGGATATTAGGTGGTGGGATGGGTGTTAGACAGCAGGGTGTGTATTAGAGGTGGGATGTATAAATGGAATGTGTAATGCAATCCTTCTGAGAATTTCATCCAGAAGAAAATACACGCAGTGCACTTCGGTGCATTTTCCTACATTCTAGAATTTACACTAAGGAGGTCATCAAGCTAGAAAGAAGTTTGTTCAAGAAAGTTCATTACAGACTTATAAAAACAAACACTCCAAAAAATGGCATAAATTTCTATTACAAACACAGACAATTCTTCTGTTCTCCCACTTCATTTACAGAAAAATATATTCACAACATAGTGTCATCTTTAGAGCCATCTGGAGGGATATTTCACCAAAGTTCACAAGTGGTTATATCTGAGTGTGCGTATGTCAGGTGATTTTTTTACTTTGTTTTTCTCTTTTGTTTATGTATTAAAAGAGATAATCATGTATTGTCTTACAAAAGCAATACATTTTCCTCCACACAATTGACAAGCTTGCCATTGTTCTTGGCATCCACGGAGGGAAGGAAGTTGAATGATCAGCCTTTTGTGCAGGTTTGCATTGACATGGCTCACTATTAATCACCCCTGGCTGCTGGTCATGTGGTCTTTTCTTCTCACACCTGTTTCCAGGTCTAAGATAACCCCACCCACTCACCTCCGGTGTACCTGAAGGTCCTCATCAAAGGCTACAAGCTCTAGAAGTCACTCTCTGTCATCCCTGTAGCTGATGGCTGCCTGTCTTCTTTACAACAGGTCTTGACCTGACAGGTCAGTCTTAGGTGAGGCCCACCTGTCCCAGGTTCCTGGAAGGGGAGGCCCCTCCTCCTCTTCATAAATTTTCCCTTTGACTAAAAGCAGGAAGTCCCTCAGAGAAGTAAACCAAGTGTTTGAACCATGGGGAGATAGATGTCTCTTGGTAACCCCTCTGCCTCCTCTATTTCATCTTGCAGTTATCCACTGCTGTGGTTACAACATGTCTCCTAAAAGTTCCTGTTAGGACCTCAGTCCTCAAATTCATATCTTAATGGCATCTGGAGGTGGGGACTTTGGAAGATGATTAGGACGGATGGGGTCATGACAGTGGGGGCCCCACCATGGTGGTTTTGGCAGCTTTATAAGAGGAAGAAAGACCTGAGCTGGTATGCTCGCTGTGTCTCTCCATGTGATGCCCTCCACCATTCATGGTGCAGCAAGAAGGCTCCCACCAATCAAGAGCTGTTTTAAGGAGAACCAAGATGGCAGAAGAACGAGAGGCAGTGTGTCACTGGCACTCCAAGAGTCGGAATTCGGCTGGCTGGAAGACTATTTCTTGATAAGAAAAGTAGGGCAGCCAAAATTCAACAAAACAATGAGAGCCAAAGTGCAGTGGAATATGAGGCAGTAGATAGAGTGGAGGGCGGTAGGGAGCCTAAAGCATTTCACCTGGTAAGCGGAGAGCAGAGACAAAGGCGCCATCTTGGCTGAGCCAGCCAGCACCATGACCCCCAGAATCCTCCAGCAAAGAAACAACTGATTCTTATAAAACCAGCGATTATAGTCCACCATCGAAAGCAGTTGACATCGGACCACGATGAAGCCCAAGCCAAACCAGATCCACACCTACAACAGTGACGACTGCAAAGGGTGGGACGCGAGCTTCAGCCCCTGAAAAGAAAGTGAAGTGGAGAGACATAGATGAGGCGGCCAGGCACAGGAGCAGAGATACAAGAGAATACAGAGAAAACAATACAGAGAAAACAAGTGGGTGAAACACGGCCCCCCTGGAGTAGCCTAGCACCGGCAAAGAATACCCCAGCACTGAGGACATGGACAGCTATGGCATGGCCCCCCAGAGCTGCCCAGCAACAAGAACAAGGGTGAGTGAGATAAAGGGAGGCAGCGTGTCTCCGGCACTCTGAAACTCGGAACTCGGCCAGTGGGAAGACTGCTTCTTAACAAGAAAAGTAGGGTAGCCAAAACACAACAAAACAAAGAGAGCCAAAGAGCAGTGGAGTGCCAGGCAGCGGACAGAGCGGGGGACTATACAGAACTCCACTCATTTCACCTAGTAAGTGGAGAATGGAGGAGAAGGTGCCAGCTATGCGGGGCCACGCCTACACCGCGACTCCTGGAGACCAACAGCAAAGAGACAGCAGATCCTTATGAAACCAGCAACTATAGACCACCATTGAAACTGATCAACTCTGGAACATGATGAAGCCAAAGTCAATCCAGACCCGCACACACAATGACAATGGTTTCAAGGGGTGGGCCATGAGCCTCTGCTCCTGCAACAAGTGCAATGAGGAGAGACAAAGATGAGGTGGGTATACACAGGAGCAGCCCAACTCTGAAAACACGAGCCGGCGAGAAACGGCCCCCCAGGTGCAGCCCAACACTGTCCTGGAACACCCTAGAACTGAGGACATAGGTAGATGAGACATGCCCCCCCCCAGCAGCCCAGCACTGAGAACACGGACAGGTCAGCCCCCAGCTCCACCCCCAGAGATCCCCTCCCCCGCACTGGGGATGCAAGGCAGGCAAACCCTTGGCCCCGCCCCCAGAGAACCCCTCTCCCCCAGCACTGGGGACACGGGGCAGGCGAGCCCCCAGCCCTGCCCCAGAGTACCCCAGTACTTAATTCATGGAAGGATGAGCCATGACCCCACACAGGAGGGACTCCAGACAGAGAGAAAACCTCAGATGAGCAAAGAGGGTGAACTAATTGGGGGAGAAGGGAGGGAAGGAGAGGGAAACAAACTGGTGCACGGGATGGACATACACAAAGATATCAAAGTCAACTACTATGCTGAAAACGGGAAGGAGGGAGGGGGAAGAAGGGGGGATGGGAATTGAGGGAGGGCTAATTGACTGATGAGTACATGTATATGTCACCCACCCTGAAATCTTTCAAGATGTATGATTGCAATGCACTAATAAAATAATAATAATAAAAAAGAAGGCCCCCACCAGAAATTGCACCATGCTCTGGACTTCTGAGCCTCCAGACTATGAGCTAAACCAATCATTTTTATTTTATTCTATTTATTTATTTATTTATTTATTTATTATTTATTTTAGTGCTTGGGATTGAACCCGGGGCATTCTACCACTGAGTTGCACCTTCAGCCCTTTGCCTTTTCTTATTTTTTATTTTGATACAGGGTCTTATTAAGGTTACCACACACTGGCCTCGAGCCTGTGATCCTCCTATCTCAGTCTCCCAAGTACTGGGATTACAGGTGTTCATCACTGCACCCAGCTTAAATCTCTGTTCTTTATAAATGGCCTGCTCTCAGGCATTTTTTTATAGCAACAGAGAATGGACTAAGACATCACCAGCATTACTGGGAAGCTGCTGAGAAAGGCCTAGGTGACCTTTGCAAGCTCACCTTCACATGAGAACCTTCTGAGGTGGCATGGGGAATGCGTCTCACCTGGCTCAGGATGGCTTTCAGCATTTCCAGGAGCAGCAGGGCGCCTTCCACGCACAGCCCGGCCCGGAGGACTTCTTGCTGGTGGTGCTTCTGTAGGAGCCATTGGAGCATGGCATCCAGGCTGTCCTTAAGGAGGAAGCAGGGGTTGCAAGGGGACCTGTGGCTGCACACTAAGGGTACCAGCTTTGCAGCCAGTGCACCACACTTCCCAGGGGCCCCCAGTGGAAGAAGCAAAACAGCATGTTAGTAGCTTGGGTGGTTAGCACACATGAAGAACTCCAGCCCAGTTGATGGTCCATAAGGGAAACACACACCTCTAAGAAGGTTCTGAAGACCCACTGACATCTTGCAGCAAGTTTAGTTCTTTTGGGTAGGGTATGGCTCAGTGGGAGAGTATTTGTCGAGTATGTGCAAGGACCTGGGTTCCACTACCAGCACCAGAACATACATGAATAAAGAAATACATACATACATTTTGTATTTAAAGATTTAAGTTCTTTTGTTCTGACCTCACAAGTACCCAATGTCCTAATCAACTCGAATGAATTTTTTTGTAAACAAGATTATATCAGACACAGGAAGAATTCAAAGGTTCAGAGGAAAGTGTAATATAGAGGAAAGCATGTAGAAATTAGAATCAAGAGAGCCAGTCTCAGAAAGTCAAGGATTGTATGTTTTATCTCATTGTGGATGTTAGAGAGAAAATAGGAAACAAAAGGAACTCCAGATAAAAGGGGACATAGACCAGTAGAATAGTGGAAGGGGATTGGGGGAGGGAGGTGGGGAGGAGAAAAAGGAGGATGGAGGAAGGAAACAGTTCAAATAATGCTACGTCCTATATGAAGGTGTCACTAACAATTTCACTCACACAGACAGAACGGAGCGGGGGAGCAGGGTGGGATCTGATGCTGTGTGCCTCTCTGTTTGTATCACTTTGAACCATACTATGATGTATAATTACAATGCACCAATAAAAGTATAAAAAGAAGGCCTGACTTTGCTTTTTTAATAGCTCAGGCCAGATATTCAGCCTCTTGGCAATTCAGTCTCATTCTCTATGAAATGGAAAAATCATGTTGTCTGCCCCCATGAGATTTTTAAAATATCAAGTGAAATAAAATATGTAAAGCATCTATCATAGGTCTTGACACTCAGCAGATGTTTGTTTCCTACAATTCATTCTTAGAGAAATAAAAAATGCAGAGTCTTACTGGACTTAGTCTAGCATATTCAGAACTTTATTTCGAAGTGTGATCTATAGTAGTATTAGTATATATTAAGATTTAGATCTGTCAAATATAAGGATATTCAAGAGAGGAGAATCTTTTAGCTTTCTCTGCAAAGTTATTTCCCTATTTCAGATTGGTTTGGTTTAACTCAATTAACACCAAGAAATTATTTCCAAATATGCTATTTGTCAGGTACCCAGGAAGGTGAGTTTAAAAAGGTGGGGCAATCCTGTCGGTCCTCAGTGTCTAGAGGGTAGGCACACAGGTCCATGTGCCATATAGTATCAAGCACACTGAGGGACCGAGGGAAGAAATGTCTCAGGTTCTATGCAGGAGGTGGGATTGGAGCTGACACTGGGGAACACACCCCCACCAGGCAGGTGCTGATGGGGAAAGGAATCAGTGAAGCTCCAAGGTAAGTGAACACAAAGCAGCTGGTCTGATGGAGGAGATGAGCTAATGAGGTTACAGCACAAAGGTAGGTAAGTTGGAGGCAGGTTGGAGACACAAGTCAGGTATCCAAATATGAGGGAACTTGATGGCTAAGGGAGTCCAACCTGGTCTTGCAGGAATGGAAGTCAACAAAGACTTGGATGTGTTGTGAATAAATGAGAGTGTGGGTGGTAAGATGGTATGTATAAAGGTGTAAACTCCTCTTGGGGATTAGTGTGAGTGAGAGTGTGGATGATTAGATGGTGTGTCCAGAAGATGTGAACTCCTCTTTAGGCTTGGTGTGAATGAGTTAGAGTGCGGATGATTACATGATGTGTCCAAAAGGTGTGAACTCCTCTTTGGGCTTGGTGTGAGTGCATGAGTGAGAGTGTAGATAGTGAGATGGTGTTTACGTTGGGTATAACTCCTCTTGGGGCTTGGTGTGAATGAATGACAGTGTGGGTGGTGAGATGGTATGTCCAGGGGGTATGAACTCCTCTTGGGGCTTGGAGTAAGTTAGAGTGTGAACAGTTAGATGGTGTGTCCAGGGCATGTAAACTCCTCTTTGGACTTGGTATGAGTTAGTGAGAGTGTGTGGTTAGATGGTGTGTTCAGGAGGTGTGAACTCCTCATTGTGCTTGGTGTGAATGAGCGAGTGAGTGGATGGTGGCATGGAGTGTACAGTGGTTGAGAACTCTTTTTTTGACTTGGTGTGAGTGAGAGTGTGAATAGTGAGATGGTATATCCAGGGGATATGAATTCCTCTTGGGGCTTAGTGTGAGTGAGAATGTAAGTAGTAAGATGGTATGTCCAAGAGGTATGAACACTTATTTGGGTTTGGTGTAAGTGAGGGTATAGATGGTGAGATGGTGTATATACAGCAGGTCTGAACTCCTCTTGGGACTTGGTGTAAGACTGTAGATTATGACATGGAGTATACAGTGGTGTGAACTCCTCTTTGACCTTGGTGTGAATGGGTGAGAGTGTGGATGGTGACATGGTATGTACAGTGATGTGAACTCCCCTTTGGCCTAGGAGTGAGTGGGTGAGAGTGTGGATGGTAAGATTGTGGGAACAGTGGGTGTGAACTCCTCTTGGGACTTGGTGTGAGTGAGTGAGGGTATGGACAGTGACATGGTGTGTACAGTGGAAATTGACTCCAGTTAAGAGGAATATGGCCATGGAAAGGCAGGAAAATGATAAACAGGGAAGCAGCTAGTCAAGAGTGTACACTGAGAGGCAGCCTCTGTTTCTAAGTGGGACATATAATTTAACATATTATGGCTATTAGGAAAGAGTAAGTAGAAAAGGAGAAACTGAGGACAGAAGAAAGAATACATTTGGGGGTAAGTCCACCAGGGAAGGAGTTGAAACAGCCTTACAAAGCCTCCATTTCCAAGAAACAAGAAAGAAAAGGTGAAGAGGAGGGTCATGGCATAAATAGGTTTTGGAGAGCAGTGTTTTGAAGCAAGGTACCCCCATCATCAAGTAATCTCCCCACCTATGTCCAGAATGAAAAAGATTTTTAAATGAGACTGATTTAAACTATATTTTTCTGGTGACATGATGGAGGGCAGGGCCTGAGGAAGTCACTGGTCTGATAGGAGGTTATCTGAAAGCTAGCCAAGGGTGTGGGGCTGCACAGGAAGGAAGCAGGTCAGACAGTCCCAGTTGGAAGAGGTGCTGGCTGGTGAACATAGAGAGTCTTAAGGAAGTGCCTTAATCATATGGAATCAGAAAACTAGTGTGACCCTCCACCCAGGGGTGCTCCAAGAACCTACTTTGGGTCTGTCCATCAGCTCTGTAAGAGGCGTCTGTAGGAAGAAGGTGGAAACGATGAGGTAGACTTCTGGAATATGAACATGGGGGGCCAGAAAGTCATTCAAGACGCGGAACCCAGGAAGCAGGCATGGGCTCTGGTCGGGTACCAGAGGGTGGCTCTTCAGGTTGTCTAGTGATCAGGTAAAGAAGGCATGAAATCCAGGTAAGAAGAACAACTCCTGGTCAACTCAGGGAGTGGACCCATGAGGGAGCCCCTGCCACCCACCATACCATAGAAACATACATGACACATAAATGAGCATACAAAGTACTCAATGACAGTTTCTTTTCCTGTTCCTCACATGTTCATTCATTCATTCAAAAACAGATATTTTATCAATGTCAACTATGTAGGAAGTAACAAGACAACGCTGTATTAGGTAATGTTATAGTTTGGGTTTGGCATGTCTCCCAAAAGGCTCATGTCTTGAACATGTCCACAATGCAACAATGTTCAGAGGTGAGATCATGAATCATGGCTCAAATCTCATCAGTGGATAAATATACTGAATGATTAATAATCTGAATGGATTTACTGAGTGATAATTTAGGCAGGGGGTGTGGCTGGAGGAGCTAGGTCACTGGGGATGTGGCCTTTGAGACTATATCAGTCCCTGGTGTGTGTGTTTGTGTGTGTGTGTGTGTGTGTGTGTGTGTGTGTGTGTGTGTGTGTGTGTCTCTCTCTCTCTCTCTCTCCTTCCAGCTGCCATGAGATGAACTCAGTCACATGGTGCTGTCACCATGATGTCTCTGCCTTGGAGCTTGCCAACAATGGATTGAAACCTTGGAAGCCTCTGAAACCATGAGCCTGAATAAACCTTCACTGGGATTTTGCTCACGGCAACAAGAAAAGCTGACTAAAACAGGCAACAAGAATAGAGTGCTTTAAAAAAGTATGCAGAATTCCAGATACTCATGAGGAAACCTACAGTATAGTGGGAGGGCTAGACATTAAACAATCAAATAACTAAATAAATGTATGCTTGTAGATTGTGCTCAGCACTACAGAGGAAAACAAGAGCGGAGAGACTTAACAGAGGTACCCTAATTCAGGTGGGATGCCTCCTGTCCTAGAGGAAGAAGTAGCATTTGATCTAAGACTAAGGATGAATCCAAATCTTCCAGAAGAGGCATGTCAGGAGGAGAAAGCAGGTGTAATGTGCAGTGTGTAAACAGCAAGGAGCCTTTGAGGCATGGGAAGCAGCCTCCAGGAGCTGAGGAGGGATGAGGCTGCAGGGGAAGGAAGTAAACGAGGACTGGGGCTGATGTGATGCAGGCCTTGGAGCCAGAGTCAAGGTGATGCTAGTGCATATTGCTGCACAGGTCCCAAGCAGGCTGGAGACAGCCACATGCTCACCCATCATAATGTCCATGCTCTCTCTGCTTCGTTCCACCCAGGATCCTGCAGACAGGCCATCTTTAAATAGCCCACGCAGGGAGGGGCTAGACAGAAAGTGCAGCAGCAGCTTCAAGGCCAGGACGGTGGTGCTGGGATGCAGGTGTCCCTGCAGAAGCATCAGGAACCAGTCAGGTCCCAGGTTCAGAAACATCTCTTCCTTTGACCTGGGGAGGAGGGTGTCAATAAATGCAATCGATTATCTTTCAGTCCCTGATAAGTGACATCTCCAGAAAAGATAAATAATGTCTAGACTCATGAGTCACCTAGGAAAGGCGAGTTAAGGTTAGCATTTGACCATCACATGATGAAGTGAACACTGCACTTTCAAGGAATATGAATAAAATGCAGGCAAGACTACTGCACAGTGGATGAATTTGTCTACTAATAGCTGCAGTATGAGTTGTCCAAAGCTTTTCAAAGCAACTGGAGCTGGGCACGGTGGTGCACGCTTGTAATCCCAGTACGTGGGAGGCTGAGACAGGAGGATTGCAGGTTCAAAGCCAGCCTCAGCAACTTAGTGAGGCCCTCTGCAACTTAGTGAGACCCTGTTTCAACATAAGAAATAAAATCAGGTTGGGGGTATACAAAAAAAAGCAACTGGAAACTATCAATAGATGCATAAAGGTGCAGGCCTCTTCATAGCCTTACTTCAATACTTACACTGTATAGAAATAGCCACCATCTAATTGAATTATCATCTCCATAGTCATATCAAACAATGCTTATTTATCTCCTTTTTTAAACATACTGGTCAAAACTAATCTATATGAAATAGCCCAGTATTTAAACATCCTTATGAGTTTAGGCATTATTTTTTTCTATTTTGAAAGGTCTCACTAGGTTGCTAAAGGTCTTGCTAAGTTGCTGAGTCTGGCCTCAAACCTGCAATCCTCCTGTCTCAATCTCCCAAGTACTGGGATTACAGGTGTGTGCTACCATGCCCAACTGAACGTCTTTTTCAAAAATAAGTTTTAAAATGATGACTCTGGAGAATACAGACTTATTGGATGAAACCAGACAGAATAGGGTGGCAAGAAGATGAGAAGCCAGTACAGGAAGGTCAAGGACAATGAACTTAGCAAAGAACCTGGCCCTCTGGGAGCCAAGGAGTGATTCATTTGTTCTGGACAATGTTCCTAGTGTCAGCTGCTAGGTGAGGGTGTGACTGGTGTCCACTGGAATGAGAAGTAAAGAAACTATCCTCTTTCTAGACCTGCCTCTGATGTCTACTAACTGGATGACTTTGGCAGAGCTCTTGATGTGCTCTGGTCATTTAACTCAGTGATGTTGATGATGATGGTGATGGTGATAGTGATGATAATGGTAATGATGGTGATGATGCTGCTGATGGTGTGATGTTGATGAGGATGGTGACGATGGTGATAATGATGGTGATGATGGTGATGATGGTGATGGTGATAATGATGGTAATGATGGTGATGATAGATAGTGGTGATGATAATGGTAATGATGGTGATGGTGCTGATGCTTATGCTGATGGTGATAATGATGATAATGGTGATGATGGTGGTGATGGTGATGATAGTGATAGTGGTGATGATGATGATGAGAATGATGGTGATGATGCTGATGATGATAATGATGGTGATGATGATGGTAGTGATGATGATGACAGTGATAGTGCTGTTGATGATAGTGTGATGATGATGGTGATAATGATGGTGATGATAGTGATAGTAATGATGATGGTGGTGCTGATGGTGATGATGTTGATCATGATGGTGATGGTGATGATGTTGATGATGATGGTGATGGCGATGATGACAGTGTAATGATGGTATGATGTTGATAATGATGATGATGGTGGTGATAGTGATAGTAATGATGATGATGGTAATGGTGTGATGATGATGATGGTGATGGTGATGATGAAAAAAATGATGCTGATGATGATAGTGTAATGATGGTGATAATGATGGTGATGATAGTGATAGTGATGATGATGATGATGATGATGATGATAGTGTGATGGTGATGATGGTGATGGTGAAGATGATGGTGGTGATGGTGATGATAGTGATAGTGGTGATGATGATGATGATGAGAATAATGGTGATGATGATAGTGTAATGATGGTGATAATGATGGTGATGATAGTGATAGTGGTGATGATGATGATGGTGGTGATGAAGATGATGCTGATGATGATGGTGATGGTGATAATGCTGATATTGCTGATGATGATGGTGATGAAAACAGTTAGTTAATATTTACAGTATCCCAGGTACCATTCTTATGGGTGTCTACATTTTAATTCATTTCATCCTCATCAGAGCCATCTGTTTTTATTCTCATACAGATGAGCAGAGAGAGGCACACAAGGCTTACATAACCTTCCCTGGGATTCCAACCCAGAAGGTCCAGATGTTGGAGTCCAGGTGCTTAATTTCTACACTACATTCTCTTCCAAAAAGATGGAAAAGGAAAGAGCAAGGCTAGCTCATTTCCAAGACATCTTCCAATTTTATCTTTTTTTTTTTTTTTTTGCGGTACTGGGGATAGAACCCAGGGGCGTTCTACCTACGCGCCAAACCCCCGACCCTATTTTTTTATGCTTTATTTTGAAATCGGGTCTCACGAAGTTGCGGAGGGCCTCACTAGGTAGAGAGAGACAGAGAGAAACAGGGAGAGAGAGAAAGAGAGAGAAAGAGAGAGAGAGAGAGAGAGAGAGAGAGAGAGCGCTGAGCCTGGCCGTGAACCCGGATCCTCTGGTCTCCGCCTCCCAAAGTACTGGGATTACAAGCATGCGCCACCACGCCCGGCCATCATGTTTTGATTTTAGGAATGTAAAGACTCACCAGCTGGTAAACTTTTAACCACTATTTGCAATGTTGTTTTACTGAAGTGTACCTTTCAATGCCCAACCCCAAACACACAAACAGACTAAACTGTAAACTCAGAGAACAAGGAACTGGGCTCGCTTGCACAATGCTGCATCCTAAGAGCCAGGAAAAGTGTCAGGAATACAGTAGGTTCTCAACAAATAGGTGATGAATAAATGACTCCAGAGTTGCAGGCAGGTACTAGGGGAAAGTTAATGGAATCAGCTTTATGATTACATATTATTTGGGAAGTTAATTGAAGGCAGATCCCCCCTTTTTTGTCTGTGTTGGAAAAAATAACTAAAGCACTAACAGTAAATAGCAGAAGAACTTGGCAAGCTGTTTCCTTGATAGATGGTACTGATGCTAACCGTTGCTCCATGCTATTGCCTGCCAAGTACAGGACATCAAAGTCAGCAATTGTCACAACTGCCAAAACAATAACAATTACACAATAGCAATGGTGACAAAGGAGCTTGCTGAAATTATACCAAATCTCTTTCTAGTTACTCATGCCCACTGAACATTTGCATCAAAATATCTTAGGGCAAGGTCTGGTTTATTGGGTGGAGAAAATACAATTTTCTTTCTGACTAGTGCAGGAACACACTTCAGAAAACAAACTCAGAGATGCTAAACTTTTCATTAAGAAAAGGCTTTAATACCACACCCGGTATGAGTCAACCTCTTGCCAAATCACCCTCCCTGGAACCACTTACTCAGAGGACAGATGAAGTTGGGGGGAAGATATTACAGTGAGCAGCATCTCCAGCAACTGGTTTCTGAGCCAGATTGTCTTTCCAGATGTTTGGCTTCCAGCTACAAAAAAGAAAATTCAGATTTGAGAGAAAACGGATGTAAAGAGACATAATATTTGCTGTGGTGAGCAATCAGATTCATCAGATGCATAGTTTACCCAGGAATTGGTGCACGGATGGGACTCAAATTTTGGCATTCAATTCTAGGCTTCAATGCAATGCTTAAAAAGCATTTCAGGCAGGGTGCAGTGGTGCACGCCTATAATCCCAGTCAGTACCTGGGAGGCTAAGACAGGAGGACTGTAGGTTCGAGGTCAGCTTCAAAAACTTAGTAAGACTCTGTTTCAAAATTAAAAAAATTAAAGTCTGGGGGTGTAGCTTGGAAGTAGAATGCTCCTGGATTTCTTCCCCAGTATGAAAAAAGAAATCCTAAAAATGATAAGGTCATATTTATCTTTCAGCAGAAGATTCTTTGAAATTATCATAGGCTGCAACACTTTTTGATCACCTACTGTGTGCTGGTATTATGAGAGTCATTGGGATTGGAATGATAAAGACTATGTGCTTTGTTCTCTCGGTTCCTGCTTTCAATTTACCCCCAGGCTGGGCCTTTGCATCTCTGTGTTGCACTAAGAATAGAAAATGAGTCGCAGCAGAGGCACACAGGTCTGGGGAAGAAGCAACTTGACTTCTCAAGTGTCACTAAAACCCCAACAGCAGGTTAACAATGTTTTAGGGTGTTTGGTTAAAGTTTCAGGATGGAGTCTGTATGAAAAGAAAGTTGGACCTCATACGCTCAGTCTCGCCCATCACCCATTCATTCCTTCCCTCACCTGCCGGTCATTTCATAGCCTTCCAGGGCATACACACCACTCTTCAGGAGGAGGACCGATGGGGCAGCTTGGAGGAGCAGAGTCAAATTTCCATATATTTGGATTCTGACCCCATCTTCAATCAAGGTCCTAATTCCACTGAGCCTCGGTTATTTCACTGGCAAAATGGGGATAGTAATTCCCACTTTTGAGACCTGATCTAAGGATAAGGGGTAATATCCTTTATCTAGATTGAGGAGTGTTGTCACCAAGAACATTTTGCAGTGATACTAGCCCTGTCCAGTAGAGTGGCTGCCGGCCTCATGTGATTACCAAGCACTTGGAATGTGGCTAGTGTGGGCACTCAATTTCTAACTGCATTTAATATTAGTTAATTAATTTTAAATTTTAAATTACATTTTAAATTTAAATGGCCACATGTGCGTCTACGGGCTTTGATCTTGGACAGCGCAGATCTAAAGGGCGCAGGACAGAGTGGCTGCCACTGTTCCCTGCACGCCGCCCTGGCAGAGGGAATGCTGAGCAAGACAGGCTGCTGCTCTGCATCTGAATGGGAGGTAGAGGCCGGGCTCCGCCGGGCAGGGTGGCACATCCAAAGCATGGATGGTGGCAACACACTCCCTCGGGACCTGAAAGTGCTTCAGGGTGCTGGATCTGGGCTCATCCGGACACTGGGGAGGATGGAGGTCAAAGTACAAGATCTCCTGTGCTGGTCTACAGGAAATTCTCTCTCTCTCTCTCTCTCTCTCCCTCCCTCCCTCCCTCCCTCCCTCCCTCTCTCTCTCTCTCTCGCTCTCTCCCTCCCTCCCTCCCTCCCTCCCTTTCATACTGGGAATGGAACCCGGGGGCATTCTATCTCTGAGCTCCACCTCCAGACCTTTTTATTTTTTAATTTTGAAATAGGGTCTCACTAAGTTACTGAGGGTCTCCCTAAGTTGCTGAGGCTGGCCTCGAACCTGCAATCCTCCTGTCTCAGTCTCCCAAGTCCTGGGATGACAGGTGTGTACCACCACGCCTGGCCCCACTCCAGGTTTTGAAGCAGGGATGTATGTTTGGTTTGATTTGTGACCCTCCCGAGCCACTGCTTTGTAACCCTGCTCAGGTGCGGCGCCTTCTTCCTCCTTTCCCTCAGCCCCGCCCTCTGAAACATGGCCCCACAGAGGCACCCTGAGGATGATCCTGCTGCGGTCACACTGGCGTCCGGGAAAGGCCCTCTCACCAGGCTCAGAAGGGTCCCAGGCTCCATCCACGCAGCTCTGCCTCTCGTTCACTGATGAAGGCTTGAGGGTGTACACTACAAACAGCCCGATCCTTTATGCAACAGGGAAAGAAGGACACGCTCAGCCGTGGGTTCAGCCTGCGCCCACTGAGCATGTGTCAGTGTTGGATCCCCAGAGTGGCTTCCAGAGAGGGTTTGAGGGGAATCCTGTTATTCTGTAATTAGTACAATATTTCCAGAGACCTCTAAAATCTGTCAGGATTCATCAGAGAAGAGAACTGTGGCTTTTCCAGATGAACACATCAGATGGGGGAGAGGAAAGAAGAGGTTGAGTGTGGCCCCAGTGGGGACTGTCCTCTGGGAAGTCCCCAGGAGGCAGGCATATTGGGCCATCGGTTGCTTGAGGATGGCTGTGCAGGGGGAAATTCTTGAATTCTTGCCCCACGGTAAGGGTGTCAGAGAACCAGGGGGCAGTCGGTGGGTAACCCTGCAGGAGAAACTTGCCTCTCTCACCATGAATCAAGCAAATCCCCTCTTCTCTCAACTTTCAGCCCTGAACAGAAACCTCTAGAAGGTTCCAAGTGATAGCAGGATTGAGTATGGCAAGGAGAGAGCAGAGCCTGCATGTCCTTGTGATGTGATCCTGGGGTCCTGCCCTCCCCGGGGCAGCTTGGCCGGGTACCTGAGCACGTCCCGGATGCTGAAGTGGCCGCTCAGCTGACAGCCCAAAATGGCGATGATGGTAGAGATCCTGGAGGGGGTGAGGTTGGGCTCACTGAAGAGGAAGACGAGCTTGGGTATAAGCAGTGCCTGGTGAGCAACTTCAGCATTCCTGGGTCCATCCCTGGCCAGCCCAGGAGAGAGGCAGTAAAAGCTTTTACTGGAATGAACCAAATTTGCTGTGTTTATGCTAAAAAGGTTTTCCAAGCCCGGCTTGACCGTGGCCCTCTGATGCTAACACTGTCTTGGCACCCTGCCAAGATGCCATCAGACACCCATTGGATAGGTGTCTGCCAAGTGCCAGAGTCGCCAGGGCCTGCGCCTCCCATCCCTTCCACCCCCTCCCCCCGGAAACCACCTTCAAAGACAAACCCCAGTTATTGACTTTTAAATTCCAGGCCTTGGGGAAAACTAATGCTGGCCTCAGAAAACCCAGAACAAAGACAGCAGACACGCATGGGACCCGAGGAGCACTTCCAGACCGCCAGGGCCGCGGGGCCCTTCGCAGGCCTGTCTGGGTGCGCGCTCTTCCTGCCCGCTCCAGACCACAAAGTGGGTAAACATGCCGTGTAGAGCCAGAGGGGAGAGAGAGACAAGAATCCAAGCATCCACATCCCCTCCTTAGGATAATCACAAAGCCGATTTCCAGTAAATTCTACTCCCCCCAAAGAAAACAGTTCTGGGGGCAAATGTCTGTTTCTTAGAAAACAATGGATACAGGTACAGACAATAGAAAATGGGAGGAAAAGGGGGAGACAGGGTGAATTTGGGTGGGATGTGCCCCTCCAACTGCCTCTTTGGTATTAACACCTTAAACTCTGCTAAACTCCACATTCCTGAGACACCAAGATGGCGGAAGCTTGCCAGTTCTGTGCGATTTACAAGCTCTGCCTGCCTTTGCTGTTTTTCTTATCACCATCCCAGCAGCGTTTTTTTTTTTCTGTATTCTCTCTCCATAGAACTGTGTCTTATTCTTCTCTGAATATCCAGCCCTAAGAATGGGGTGTGAGAAGTAGTGGGTTTATAATAGATATTCAATAATGCGTTTACAAATGCATTCAAAACACCAAAGGTGCTAATAGGCTCTAGGACAGCCTGACCATGAAGAGGCAGGAGGGTGGATGTGCTGGCTTCACCGTCTCCCCTCTCCCTTCTTCTGATCACAACCCCTGGTTTGTTCGGGAACGACCTGTTTCTAACTCCTCCCCAACCCCTCCAGAGGTGAAGCCATGCCGGGCCTGGCCACGAGACCCAAGTCTGCCAGTGACACTCAATCCTATTTCTAGGATTATTGAGTAAAGAAAAAGTGCTGCCTCTGCTGCATGGGCTAAGATGAGGGTGTGCTCCTGAGCTGCCCAGCAGACACCTGCTGAAACAGAAGGCGGCCTACCCGAAGTGAGCCAGCTCCAACAGAAGCACAGGCAGAGTGGGGGACAGAGCTCAGGTATAGTCACATGGGCACCAGCCAGCTGGGTGAAGACCTGTCCCTTTCACTGGTACAAGCCAATAAGCCCCTTCTTTAACTGCCTCCCTGCCCCCTCCTCTTTCTTCCTTTTTCCTTTCCTCCCTCCCTAAGACGGTTGAGGTGTATTTCTGCCACTTGCAGCCAAGGGAGTCCTGACTGATTCAAACAGTGACTTAGAGGGACAGTGAGCTCAGAGGCAAAATGTGAAAAAGGACAAGGGTTCCTTTGCTGGCCATGCTTGCTGAACCCTGATTAGATGCTAGTACCAGGGTCTACAGAGACCCCCAAGCCCCCAGCACCTGCCCTCCTGAGGCCTAAGGCTGCCAGAGGAGAGAGACCTGTCCCATACCATGATCCACTGGGAAGGGTACTCCCCTAGGGACCCAGTGCTCTGAGCCACTAGTCGGCCTGCTGTCTTGGTCCCTATTCTTGGCATAAGACTTTAGTTCTAACCCTAGGGCTGCCAGCCCCTGGCCTACCTTGGTGATTGAAGGATTTCCACGAGATGAGAAAAGAGGGCGACCTCCAGGTTGTCCGCAGTGTTCATCCAAAGCTGTAAGACAAACAAACGTATGCTGCAACCACAGCATTGCAGCGCGGGGCTCACGGGCAGCGTGGGGCTCACGGGCAGCGTGGGGCGCTGGCCTTCCAGCCTCCTCACTCGGAATTGCCCACAGGATTTAATGGCTCTGGAATCAGACCAGCTCTTCCATAACCTACAAGGTAGAGAGTCCCCGCTCCAGGGAAAACTCAAACGCATTCCTTCCCACCTCTGCTGCTGCCTGAGGTTCCCCTGCAGGTCGAGGTTCCAACCAAGGACACCCACACTGCCTCCTACGTCTGCTCAGTCCTGGCCCACAGCCCAGGAGACCACATGCCAGTGCATCTGTCCTACACTGGATTTTGATGGCGTTACTGCTTTACAGATGAGAAAACAGAGACTGAAAGAGACTAGTAAGTGGTAGGATGGAATTTGATGACAATTCTTGCCTTTTAGGTTTTAGGCTCGCATCCTGAATCAAGCAAACCTCTCTGTTTTCCCATCCGTCAGGCCTGAACAGAAACTCCAAGAAGGTTCCAAGTGGAACCTGCAAAATGGAGATAGTATGAAATAAGCCACATCCAGACTGGCTGTCTTCAGTTTCATTGTCTATAAAACCTGCAGCTCAAGCCGGGCATGGTGGCGCACGCTTGTAATCTCAGTACTTTGGGAGGCGGGGACCGGAGGATCCGGGTTCGCAGCCAGCCTCAGCACACGCGTGCTGTCTCTCTCTCTCTCTCTCTCTCTTTCCCCCTGTCTCTCTCTCTCTTTCTACCTAGTGAGGCCCTCCGCAACTTCGTGAGACCCGGTTTCAAAATAAAGTATAAAAAAACAGGGCCGGGCGTGTAGCGTGGAGGTAGAACGCCCCTGCGTTCAATCCCCGGTACCACAAAAAAAAAAAAAAAAATTAAAACCTGCAGCTCAAACCACACTGCCTCCTGCACAAGAGAACTGTGAGTGCCGCACAAATGTTAACCGTGCAGAGTCCGAGGGCGAAGTTAGCGTGCAGGTTGTCTCCATTCGCAGCAAAGGAAATGTGGCCGCTCACTATTTCTCTGGGGCAGAGCTGAGGGTGAGTCTACATGTTTCATTCCCATGTCCCCTTACAGAGCCCTGCTACTTTTTATCTTTAAATATTGACGACTCCAGTATTAGGAGGTTCAGGCATGGGGTTAAAAGAGTGTGCTCACAGAGCAGCAGAAAGAGCTCACACTTACTAATGATGCCATTTGCTGAAGACAAGAGGTGCCACAACAGTCCTAAAGTACCATTATAGTAGTTGCCTTTTATCCACAGGGAGATATGTTTCTAGATATTGTGTGGATGTCTGAAATCACCAGTGATACAGAACCATACATGTGCTATGACTTTTTAAATACTTTTAGTGGTGCATTGTAATTGTCCATCATAGTGAGGTTCAAAGTGATACAGACACACATGCGCACAGGTCTTGGTGTGTTTCCCTCCAGATCCCATCCCGCCCCCCTCCCTCTGTACATATTAGTGAGATTGGTAATGATGCCTTCATACATGGACATAGCATTATTGAACTGTGTCCTTTGGCAAGCCTTCTTATTCCCCTCCCTCTCCCCCTCCCCATTCCCTTCCACTGTTCTACTGGTCTCTCTCCTCATTTATCTCTCAAGTCCCTTTTGTTTCTTGTTTTCTCGAAAACATACAACCCTTGACTTTCTGACACTGGCTGATCTCATTTAGCATATTCTCTAGTTCCAACCATTTTCCTGTAAATCATATAATTTTGTTCTTCTTTATGACTGAGTAAAATTCCATTGTGTGTATATATCACATTTTCTTTGCTCATCTGTTGATAGACACCTCAGTTGGTTCCATAATTTGGCTATTGTAAATTGGGCTGCTATAAACATGGATACATATGTATCACTATAGTATTCTGACTTCATTTCTTTTTCTTTTTTTTTTTTTGCAGAACTGGGGATGGAACCCAGGGGCATCCTACCTCCAAGCTACATCCCCAGCCCTATTATTTATTCTTTATTTTGAGATAGGGTCTCACTAAATTGCGGAGGGCCTCACTAAGTAGCTGAGGCTGGCCACGAACCTATGATCCTCCTGATTCAGCCTCCCAAGTACTAGGATTATAAACGTGCGCCACCAAGTCAGGATGACTTTCGTTTCTTTTGAAAAGATATGGAGGAGGAGTGGTTAGCGGGGTCATATGCCTAGTGGTTAGCAGTGGTTCCATTCCTAGTGTTTTGAGGAAGCTTCACGCTGATCTCCATAGTGGCTGTTCTAACCTGTGGTCCCAACAACAGTGCTATGGTTTTTCTCACACACATATACCTATGATTAAGTTTAACTTATAAATGAGGCACAATGGGAGATTAATAATAAAAACAATAACTAATAGTAAAAATAGAATACCTTAACAATATACTATTAATAAAAGTTATTTAAAACTTCTGAATTCTCTATTTATGGAATATTCCATTTAATATTTTTGGACCTTGGTTAATCAGGGGTAACTAAAACTGTCTAAAGTGAAACTGCAGATAAGAAGGGTCCACTGTATCTTCCTTTAGTAGAAAAGGAGAGTGAGACTCAAAGACCAGGTCACCCTTAGTCTCTGGTCGGCAGAGCCTGGTTTCAAAGCCTGGTCCTTCTGACCATGGAGCTCATTCTGTTGCCTCTACACCGGGTTCCCCATAGGCAGTAACCTATAGGATCAATAATCAACCTAATTTCAACTAGGCAGGTGCCCATGATCCATCCTCTTGCTGAAGAGAAAATGCAAGAAAGTTCCAATGGACACATTTCTCAGGAGGCCCATGAATGCAGGGACCATCCCTCTCCAATTCCCAGGTCCTAGTATCACAAATGGTATGCAGTGGGCACTTAATAATGATCCATTAAGCTTTTTTAAAGAATGAAAGCAAAGGAAACCAACATAAAATAAGTGCATTGCTCTTAAGCCAGAAACAGAATGGCAGATTCCCAGTCCTTATAAGCACAGCTACTGCCCAAAGGCACATGTAAGAAGTTGGGAAACTGCCTTTTGGGGGACAGCCTATAGGGGTAAGGACAGGAGTGGCCAGGCATGGCACTCCAACATACACATCTATAGGACTTCAAGAACCTGGCATATTTTAAATATTCACTCACAAAATTGGTCTTTTAACAAACAACATGCCAGACTCAGTGTCATGAGCTATAAAACTTAGAAAGTAGGACATGAACCTACCAGTCCAGTAATGCTGGTCCCCTCTACCCTTCCCATAGAAGCTTCTAGCCTCCCGCTTCCTTTCCAACACATTAGAACAATAATAACTTACAACAACATACTGAAGGTTTCCCAACTCTTCTAGAAATGTCTTTACACAATAATAAGTATCTAAACTTGGGGAAACATGAATAAATTTTGGATGTTGTCCTGTGTCACATAACCATAGAGTAAGGACTGCATTGAGATATCTGGATTAGATTTGTTTGAGTATCAAATGGATAGTGTTGAGATGCTGATCTCTCCCACCCCTGAGACTACCTCAATCTCAGAAATGAGCTGGCTTGTCCCTTCTTTAAGAAACCAGAAGCCCAGGAGGCCGGGCGTGGTGGCGCACGCTTGTAATCCCAGTACTTTGGGAGGCGGAGACCGGAGGATCCGGGTTCGCGGCCAGCCTCAGCTCTCTCTCTCT
>PVJS01035161.1:0-21169 GCA_004027185.1 Glis glis | reverse complement strand
TCCTCCTCCTCCTCCTCCTCCTCCTCCTCCTCCTTTTCTTCTTCTTCTTCTTCTTCTTCTTCTTCTTCTTCTTCTTCATCTTCTTCTTTTGTGGTACTGGGGATGGAACCCAGGGGCATTCTACCTCTGAGCTACACCCCCAGACCTATTTAATTTTTTAGTTTGAAACAGGGTCTCACTAAGTTGTGGAATGCCTCACTAAATTGCTGAGGCTGGCCTCGAACCTGAGATCCTCCTGTCTCAGCCTCCCAGATACTGGGATGACAGATGTGTGCTAACATGCCCGGCTAGATCTGTGTGGTTTTAAACAAGCCTCAGCTTGGGCTTATAGATACCAGAAAAGAAATTAAAAAAGAAGACTAATAGGAAAATGAGATTGTAACCCTTCTTCCTACCATCCTGGCTAGGCTGTAGCTTTTGCTCCCATTAAACTAATGAAAGTCCCATGTGCGAATGGAGTTCTAGACTGTTCCCCGTCTGGCTACAAGTTAGCCTTTCATGGGCCATCCCATATCCCTAAATAGACCACTCTCAGAAAGACACATTTCACCATATTACAAGATGAAACTCAAGTTTAACATAAACATGCGTTGCTTTTTTCCCCCTATATGCAGAAATAAACCGATCGAGCCTTTCTTGTAATGCCAAAGATTACCAATTTCTGCCAGCTCCATTAAATGCTAACATGTACAGAGAAGAGAAAAGATGTCATTTCATTACAGAGCTATTGAGTCAAGTGGCCAGCCAGGGTCGTCTTAGGGGATCGGGTCTGTGAATCGAAATCCGCATGCGCAAGTTTCAGCAATCCGTGGGCTTTTATTGCATTGGAAGTGAAGGCCTGACGTGCCTTTAGATTGGCATTCATTTTCTGTTTTGTTTGTTAACAAATCAGTCCTCAATTTCTATTCCACAGGGACAGATCCTGCACCCCCTTTTTTGTAGTACTGGGGATTGAACCCAGGGGCATTCTACCTCTGAGCTCCACCCCCAGCCCTATTTTTATCCTTTTTTTAAAATTTTGAAACAGGGTCTCACTAAGTTGCGGAGGGCCTCACTAAGTAGCTGAGACTGGCTGAGAACCCGGATCCTCCAGTCTCAGCCTCCCAAGTACTGGGATGACAAGCATGTGCCACCATACCTGGCCCCTGCACCCTTTTTATAAGCCAGGATCTACCCAGTTCTACCGTGTAGAGCACTGGGCAGAGGTGCCCAGACCTGCATGGGATTGGAGTCATCTTCTAGGGACTTGAGAAGTCCTGAATATATTGCTGTTGATAAGTTCATGAGATACGGTAAAATAATGGTGAATTTAGAGGTTAGTGACTTACATGTATCTTAGCCCTTCCTCTGCCCTGAATCATGGATAAGCCCTGTGCCCTCGGTGAGCTTAACTATCCTATCCATGCATGACACCATCAAAGTTGCTGTAGCCGGGCGTGGGGACACACGCTTGTCATCCCAGTACTTGGGAGGCTGAGACAGGAGGATCGCAGATTCACAGCCAGCCTCAGCTACTTAGTAAGGCCCTCCGCAACTTAGTGAGACCCTGTTTCAAAATAAAGAATAAAAAATAGGGCTGGGGGTGTAGCTTGGAGGTAGAATGCCCCTGAGTTCAATCCCTAGTACCGCAAACAAAAAAAGTTGCTGTAGCTTAGAACAGAGGACATGTGTGTGGCTGTTCCACAGACCATGGTAGGTACCACTATTTGTAACATTAAATAATAGTGTGAGAGATTAATTACCCCATCAGCAACTTCCTTTAGCCTTCTGGACATATGAAGAAATACGGTTTCCTGATGACTTAGTTTGACTCGCAAACTTCCTAATCTCCTATCTGCAAAACAGAGACCTAGCCAGGTGCAGGGGCACACGCCTCTAATCCCAGTACTTGGGAGGCTGAGACAGGAAGATCACAGGTTCAGGTTCGAAGTCAGCCTTAGCAACTTAGCAAGACCCTGTTTCAAAATAAAAATTAAAAATGGCTGGCATTGATGTGATCTATTCATGTGAGTTTACCAGTGCCAATCTCAATATCATTTATGGGGAAGGGAGGGAGTGGGGAGGGAGCTGGGGGGAAGCTCACCGAGTGCTGTATGCAGGTATGTCCCTATCACTCTGAACTACGGTATGATATGAGACTACAATGCACCAATAAATTTTTTTTTAAAAAAAAGGGCTGGGGATGTAGTTCAGAGATAGACTGCCCCTAGGTTAAATCCCCAGTACCAAAAAGAAAAGAAAAAATAAAAATAAAAGCTAAGGAGGGCAAAGGACAGAGGACAACAGGATGTATGTGGATATTGATAGCATTAAGATCCCCCTACACTACTCCTACCACCTACACTTATATTTGATGATGTACAAGAGGAAATTAAACACCTCTTTTTCAGGAGATCTATGTTAACCGCAATTGGACAGAACTCCTAATTAGCATATTCCCTGTGCCCCAAATCTTCCCTAATTTATACCTAAAAGGTATACTTAATTTTTGCCCCACTATTCTACCCACACCCTTCACTAGATCAGCCTCCCAACTTCTCAACTTTATTAAATAATAAAGAACTACTTTTACTCCATCATTGGTACCAAACCCAAGAGACAGTAATAAGGAAGGACATCCTTGCTGGCTCCCTTGTGGAAGGAGATGCCCAACGCCAGAGGATCATGGGTCCTAAAGGGCCTGCTCCTCTGGGGACCTGTTCTGCCTCCCCACCTGACCCTGAAGATAACCTTGACATCAACCAGCTCCTCTCAGAGATGCGTCCACCGGCTGCAGGTCTCTGAAGAGCTTGCCAGCGCATCAAGAGTCTGCAAGCATCTAACAAGGGGAAATAACTTTCTTCTTTTCTTGGGATAATGGTGATGGAATGATTGGGGGTGACTAGGGAAGGGAGAGGGGGAGACAAAGTCATAAAAAATGCATAGTATAAATAATGCCATGAATGTTTACAAAATTCCCAATTCCAATCTCAAAGATTTGCAGAGTGAGGGTAAGGGAGAGGGGTGGGACCCAGTGGGGAGGGCAATAAGAGTTGTGTGCATGTATTTTTCTTCTAACACTCTGTACCCCAATAGGATGTAAAATCGCCATTCACCCCACTAAAAGAAAGAAAGAAAAAGAAATGTGATCCCATGAACATCAAGACGCATTTCTCCACTAAACCGAAGGTAATTTTCAGCGTGTATTGTGAAGGGTGTACTTTGGTTTAAGTTGGGTCCTGAAGAAAGCCCCAGAAAGCACAGATTGCTTTTCTCTTCATTGCAAGAAAGAGATTTCGAGACACTTGAATTCAAACACTCTTTAAACACCCAGTGTCTCTGGGGTGGGTGGTTAGTGGCGGTTGATGGACTCTATAGTGACTTAGCGTCGAAAGCCCCATATCGCTATGTAATGCTGAAAAGTTGGGTTTTAGAGACTGAACCTGGGTGCCCACAGTGCTGGGTGTTGACTTCTTTTTGTGTGTGTGTGGTACCGGGGATTGAACCCAGGGGCGTTCTACCTCCGCGCTACACCCCCGGCCCTATTTTTTATACTTTATTTTGAAACCCGGTCTCATAAAGTTGTGGAGGGCCTCACTAAGTAGAGAGAGAGAGAGAGACAGGGAGAGAGAGAGAGAAAGAGAGAGAGAGCTGAGGGTGGCCGCGAACCCGGATCCTCCGGTCCCCGCCTCCCAAAGTACTGGGATGACAAGCGTGCGCCACCATGCCTGGCTGGGTGTTGACTTTTTCTAATGGCTTTTGAAATGGCCTGGAGATTCTCTTTTTTAAATTACTTTCAAAAGTCAACACGCAACGAATGCCGTGTGCCCGTCTGTTTTTGTCACTCTGAGCCCCACCGTGATGTGTAATTACAATGCACCAATAAAAAAAAAGAATACAATAAAAATATCCAAGAGCCAAAAGAAAAATTACAGGACACCTTATCCACCACAGGAGGATGGCAGGTTCGAGGCCAGCCTTAGCAACTTAGTGAGACCCTGTTTCAAAATAAAAAATAAAAAGGTCTGGGAGTGTAGCTCAGAGGTAGAATGCCCCTGGATTCAATCCCCAGTGCAGGAAGGAAAGAAGGAAAGAGGAAGGAAGGAAGGAAGGAAGGAAGGAAGGAAGGAAGGAAGGAAGGAAAGAGAGAGAGAGAGAGAAAGGCTGAGACCAATAGCTGGGAAGCACATTTCACAGTTTACTAAGGGACCTGTGGACTCAAGCGCTTAAATGGGCAAAATATTTCTTATCGTGTTACAGAGATAAGGGATATTTTAGTGAATATTTACAAGCCAGCCACCGTGAAATTTAAGTTGGATCTTGACCTTGTGTATATATATGATCATCATAAAATTGAGATTAATTGAAATCATTTATAGAAAAGGGCAAAGCGCTTTTCTGGATATGAAAAGGTTTGTTTAAATAGCTGCAGGAGCCAGACGTGGAGCTGCACGCCTGTCAATCCAGTACTGGGGAGGCTGAGGTAGGAGGGTCACAGGTTCACGGCCAACCTTAGCAACTTAGCAAGACCCTCGGCAACTTAGCGAGACCCTGTTTCAAAATTAGAAAATAAAATAAAACAAAATAGGGCTGGGGTGTAGCTCAGAGTTAGAATGCCCCTGGGTTCAATTCCCAAGACCACAAAGTAGAAATAAATAGCCACAGGACCATTTACCTATAACATGGAGCCAGTAAATGCTTGCTACAGGTGTTGATTAAGATGACTGCAGTAGTAAAACATGTTGGATTGATTACAGGGTCAACCATACCCCCCTGGAGTGCAGCGTCATGGTCCTCCAGCCTGGAGATCAATACCTAACAGCCTGCAGACCCGCTGAGCTGATTCTGTGACTTAAGAGCTGCCAAGGGGATGCAACTTCACACACCAGGGTACAAGAAGCACATGGAGACACCCCAGTTTTCCCCTGCAGCCCACATCTAAGCCCTTTGCAAATCTATCACACGCACATCCAAACTGCAGCGTGACTGTGACTGTCTTCGACACAACCTCCACACCTAGAAGACAGCCCTGTTCAGCAACTTCCAGTCCTCTTTGTCATGGTTCCCAAGCATCTTGCAGTTGCTGGGCTGGGATGCCCTAATTTGGGGGGAGAAAACTTCCAAATGAGGACTCCAAGTGTGGACTCGGAAACTTCCAAATGTGGAGAAGAGCGTTCACATCTTTGGGGAGCCTTTGGTACAAACACTGTGTTGGGAATACAAAGTTGAGAGAGTGCCTAGGTGGGATTGACTGCAAATGACTTTTTAACTAGAGGGAGGTTGGCCATCATGTTACGGCTCCCTCCCTCCATATATATGCTGTATGCAGCATATATCATAAGATGCTGCAGGTAAGCCATCTGCCTCTGCAAGGACTGTTATTCATTACAGAGGATCTGTTTCATGCCAGGGGCTTCCGTCCACCCAGGAGGATTCCCAGGCACACTCCCCCTACCATGTTCCAAGAAGAGCTGCTCCAGGTGGATGTCGAAGGGCAATAGTCTGCGGAACGAACAGCAAACCTCACTAAAGACTTCTTCAGAGGTCATTATTTTCCCCCCATACCATGTCAGCGTGCTGAGGGTTTCATGATTTGTTTTTAAGACAAATAAGAACATTTAAAGGGCTGTTAGAAAGCCAGGTGTAGTGGCACATGCCTGTAATCTCAATACCTGGGAGGCTGAGACAGGAGGATTGCAAGTTTGAGGCCAGCCTCAGCAATTTAGCAAAAGCCTCAGTAACTTAGAGAGATCCTGTTTCAAAATAAAACATAGAAAGGGCTGGGGTGTCTCTCAGAAGTAGAATGCCTCTGGGTTCAATTCCTGGTATAGTATGAGAGGGGGGGAGAGGAGAAGAAGAAGAAGAAGAAGAAGAAGAAGAAGAAGAAGAAGAAGAAGAAGAAGGAGGAGGAGGAGGAGGAGGAGGAGGAGGAGGAGGAGGAGAAGGAGGAGATGAAGAAGGACAAGGAGAGGAAGAGGAAGAAGAAGAAGAAAGAGAGGAGAGAGAGAGAGAGAGAGAGTTGTTAGAAAAGACCAGTGTGCACCTTCTGTCCTGAAGTGGCTCATACATATTCACGACACCCTGACCCCCAGCTCCCAGTCCTGAGAAAACAATGGTATTTTCCAGAAACAGTGATTAGTGATTCATAACATGCAAAGAGAGTTTTTAAAACTACGTGATGAACAGGTGCTGATGATAATCTGCTGCCGAAGATTAGATTCCCTGGGTTGAACCCTGGTCCAAAACTTGTTTTCATGAAATGCTTCCAAAAATTATAACTGGTAAAAAAAAAAGTATATATATACATGCTCAGCATTGCCTCTGGACAACTGTCCACCAGAGCACTAAACCATAATTACATATAAAGATGAAAAAATTAAAAAAAAAACAAAGAGCTCTGGGTACATAGGAGAAATGAAAATTGCTGGGATGGAGGTAGGCAAGGACAACTGAATTAATAATGCTCATCTTTTATTAATCGATACATTTTGCATATGAAGTTTATTTTGCAAGCTTGGGCGATCAGAGCTCAAGTCTTTTACATAATCATGGGAGATACTAGGCTATGACAATGTAATGCTCTTTTGCAAAACCAGAATTTGTGTGTGTGTGTGTGTGTGTGTGTGTGTGTGTGGTACTGGGGATTGAACCCAGAGGCATTCTACCTCCAAGCTACTCCCCCAACCCTATTTTATTCTTTATTTGTAAACAGGGTCTTGCTAGGTTGCTGCGAGTCTCACTAAGTGGCTGAGGCTGGCTTCAAACCTGCAATCCTCCTGTCTCAGCCTCCCAAGTACTGAGATTACAGGCGTGCACCGCCAAGTCTGGCTACAAAAACCACAGCTGTGTTTGCTGTGTCTCCCGTGTACCAATTTGCATGGTTGCTTCCTTAACTCCATAACCCATCGCTGAGGCCACAGTCCAGGGCTCGGCATGCAACTGTGGATTTTGACTAACTCCCACCTAATAACCCCATGCCATCCAGTTTCCACTAGCTGCTCCAAGGATGAGGAACCTAAGACCCACGGCCATGGATGCCACCCGCAGGATTCAGCAGGAAATGCATCTCCACCTTCTCGCTCCTCTGATCACCCAAGCACACTCACAGCGTCTCCAGTTTTTCTTCTGATTACAGAAGACCACAATTCCATGTTTTGTGGACTAGGCATTTTTTAAAAAAAATTCCTTTATTTCCATAACGAGTGTGATTCCATGAATCTGAAGAGAAGTCATACACACACACACACACACACACACACACACACACAGGGCTGGCAGATGCTTCAGGGAAGCCTCAGAGGAGGAAGCCAGCCGCGCAACTCTGAAAGTAGATGATCCAGGACTCACCTACATTTATCAGATGATGAAACCTACCCTTTCCCCGTCAGGCCCTACTGCCTGCACTTTTATAGAAAGGAAGTGGAATCCTTTCAGTAAAAATGGGGAAGATTTGCAGGGGGAAATGTGTGATTTTTTAGGGTTTTTTTTTTTGATAATTAGCCAAAGGGAAAAAAGTATCTATAAGTGAAGACATACTATTGTCAGATACTGTATTTGGCTGGACATAACACCTCTCTCTCTCTCTCTCTCTCTCTCTCTCTCTCTCTCTCTCTCTTTCTCTCTCTCTCCCCTCTCATTCTTCTTCTTCTTCTTCTTCTTCTTCTTCTTCTTCTTCTTCTTCCTCCTCCTCTCTCTTCTCTCTCTCTCTTTCTTCTTCTTCTTCTTCTTCTTCTTCTTCTTCTTCTTCTTCCTCTCTCTTCTCTCTCTCTCTCTCTCTCTCTCTCCTCTCTCTCTGTGTCACTGTGGTATTCAACCTCTGAGCCAAATCCCCAGCCCTTTTTAAAAATTGTTTTGTTTATAAACGGGGTCTCATTAGGATCCTAAGAGTCTCACTATGTTGCTAAGGCTGGGCTCAATCCCAAGATCCTCTTGTTTCAGCCTCCCAAGTACTGGGATTACAGACATGCACCACCACGCCTGGCCTAACACCCCTCTCTCTTACAAGCTTGTAAGTCCGGGCTCTGGGATGACCTCAGCTGGCATGAGAGTCTAGTTTGTGCAAGAGAGGACAAACTGAGGAAAAGCCCAGAGAGTTCTCTGAACAGAAGAGTCAGAGTTGACTGATATCCTGGTAAAAATAGGGAAGCTGCCCTCACTTCCCCAGAGGAGGAGGAGGAAGAGGAAGAGGAGGAGGAGGAGGAGGAGAAGGAGGAGGAGGAGGAGGAGGAGGAGGAGAGGGAGAACTGCAGTCCTGCAAAGAAAACACATGTATATCTGTAATGGCTTGGATCTGGAATGTTCCCTAGCCCTCATGGAAACAAGGCAACAATGTTGGAAGTGGGTGTTGGTTGCTAAGGAGGGGTCCCTGGGGATGTGGCCATGGGGATTATATGAGATCTCTCTTCCTGTTATGATTATAGAATGGTCCCTTGAAGCGCTCATAATTTGGTGTTTGGAGCTGATGTAATCCCTTGTCGTGGATTCATCTGGGTGGTGACCCAGGCTGATAGGGTGTGGCTGGAGAAGATGGGTCCCTGGGGATGAAGCCTTGGCGATTATATATGGTTCTTTCTCCCCTGTTCAATCTCTTGCTTCCAGCCTCCATGATGTGAGGAGCACAGCCCATGTGCTCTCCCTCTCTCCACCTCCCTCCGCCATGCCCTGAGATCCTTGGTCCCCGGCCTCACAAGGACTGAACCTGAAGCTGTAAGAAAATAAATCTTTTTTTCCTCTAAGTTACATGGTCAATCTTTTAGATTATAGCTGTAAGAATGCAACCGGAACACCTCTGCATTCTCTCTCTGAGCTTCCGGGTCCTCCACAATGTACGAGGGAAGCCTTGCTCTCTCCCTCTCTCTGCTTCCCACCACCATGCCCCGAGCTCTGCACAGCCACCTGATATACATACCGAACCTGAAATCTCCAAAAGCGGTGAGCAAATCAATCTTCCTTCCTCTAAGTTGTGTGGTCAGTCTTTTTGGAGGATAATAGTAAGAATGTTGACTGAGACAGTCCCGCTGAAGTATTAAGCAGGGTACAGAGCAACAGATGTGCTCTGTATTGGCACAGATGTGCAGGAGAGTTTCCAAGGCAGGGGATGAGCGATCACTGAGATGAGAGGGAGCGAAGCTTAGTGCTCACTGAAGGATAACAACAGTGCTCACCCCCACCCTCCAGGCTGGAAACTTCATTACCCATGTGGCATCGAGTGGAATATTCAGGAAGGTCTCGCTTCAGTAGTGGGGAACAGGTAGTTGTGCCCTGAGCACTGCTGTGCACCCCTCCACCAGAAAAATAATCATAAAAGCATGATCCCAAAGCATCAATGAATCCAAGCAATTTAACTGCATCCCAGAACAATACTTAAGATGTACGGGAATACAAACATACCTAGCACCCAACGGGAAAAACTTATATAATAGCTGGCATTCAGACAGAGACCACGGAGCATGAAAGAGGCCGGGAAGACACGATTCATAATGAGGAGAAGAGTCAGTCAGTGAGGACAAATCCGACCCGGTGCAGAGCTAGAATTAATAGATGAGCACACGGAAGCCGCTATTATAGCTGCAGATGCTTAAGAGTTTAGAGGTGACACGGGGAGATCTTTAAAAAGACACAAATTGAACTTTTAAAGATGGAAGCTATAAAGACAGCAAACAAGCTGGGAGTTATTAATGGTAATTGGCATTGTGAAGAAAAAGGTCACTGGGCTATATTGCGTAGCAATATGAAAAATGCAAATGGAGACACACATAGAAAGAATCTATCCGACATAGAAAGAGCCTCAGTGAGCCGTGGGCACTTTCCAACAGCTTAGGTGGGGCATCCCTATCATCCCAGGACTTTGGAGGCTGAGACAGGAGGATCGCAGGTTTGCAGCCAGCATCAGCAACTTAGGGAGACCCTCAGCAATCTACCAAGACCCTCTTTCAAACCAGAAAAATGAAAAGGGCTAGGGGTGTAGCACAGAGGTAGAATACCTCTGGGTTCAATTCCCAGTAACAAAACAACAACAACAAAGGCAATAACAACAAAACAGCTTAGTATTTGTCTAGGAAAGAGGTAAGAAAAAAATTGAAAAAGTAATGACCCTAAACTATGCAACTTAATGAATAGGATAGACCCACAAATATAAGGCCAACCAGCTCTGGCATGAACAGCTTAATGGTCATCTAACTCAGTGGGGAACACTGCAGAGAGACAATCAGAATCATCTTGTCCCATGCGGTGAAATTAAATCATTTTGAGTGGTAAATATACAATGATGTTGGTTTACGTGCCCCCCGAGTCCTGCTGGTTCATTTTGGGGTACACTGCCTTTTACTACTTTTCAAAAATTTGCTCTGATTTCACAAGTTGTGCCATGTTTGAGCCTCAGCGTCTGCTCGGGTGAGGAAAAAGATGCATGCTAATCAGAAAATTAACACCACAAAGTGATGCTGGCTGTAGAACTCAGGAAGGTACTGTGGATTTCTTTGGAAATACATAGATGAAATTCGCTCCCGGCAGCACCATGGCTTGCCCTGACTTCAATACTGCATCTGAGCTATATGATCTTAGCCAAATTATTACCGTTATTTTAACTTATGATGCCAGAGAACTACTTGGATATTCAGTTTGGAGGGAGCACGGTTCAATTTGGAGGGCCCGAGTTCTTTTTATTTATTTTTTTTCTTTTCCTTTTTTTAATATATTCATTTATTGGTGCATTGTAGTTATACATTTTGATAAGTGTCAGGGTATCAGAAGCATGCGTGCACACATTGCACATTTAGCCCTCCCTCAAATCCCACCCTATTCCCTCCCCCAACCTCCTTTTCGTGCTCAGCATAGTGATTGACTCTGATAAATTTGTATATATACATCATGTGCATTAGTAGGTTTCCCTCTTTCCCCCTCCCATCTCCCTCAGTTAGGTCCCCTTCTTGCTCATCTAAAGTTTTCTCCTTTGTCTGGAGTCTCTTCTAAGTCCAATTCTCCCTAGCTTCCACATATTAGGGAGAATAACCGACTTTTCATTCTTTGTGATTGACTAATCTCACTTAGCATATTATTATTATTATCATTATCATTATTATTTTGGTACTGGGGATTGAACTCAGGGGTGTTCTACCACTGAGATACACCCCCAGCCCTTTCCTTTATTTTTATTTATTTTTGTTTGTTTGTTTATTTGTTTGTTTGAAACAGGGTCTCACTAGGTTGCTGAGAGTCTCACTTAGCTGCTGAGGCTGGCCTCGAACCTGCAATCCTCCTGTCTCAGCCTTCCAAGGACTATGATGAGAGGTGTGTGTCACCACATATGGCCTGGAGGGCCTGAGTCCTGCTGGCAGAGTAACTTGGCTCCAGTTCCAGTTCTGACATGAGCTGTGTGTCATTGGTTAATTTATCTAAACTCTGTGCCTCAGCTCCCTCAAAGATTCCCCACGTGCCCCCTGCTGCACACCTGTAAGACCCCTATCAAATCCTCCACTGGGGGCTCACTTATCATAACGGATGGATCTATAGTGACACATGGCCACCCAAAATCCATAGTTGGCATTAGCATCCAACCTAGTATTGTGCATTCTATGTGGTGGCTTTGTGGTTTTTGTTTTTGCTTTATTGTTTTTGATTTTTGTGCTACTGGGGATTGAACCCAGGGCCATTTTACCTCTGAGCCATATGCCAAACCCTATTTTTTTTATTTTGAAACAGAGTCTCGCTAGTTTGATGAGAGTCTCACTACCTGCTGAAGCTGTCCTTGAACCTGAGGCTGTCCTCCTGTCTCAGCCTCCCAAGTACTGGGATTAGAGATGTGCACCACCACCTCCTGGCTGCATTCTGTGGTTTGGATAAACATATGCTCACAGGGATGCACTGTGATCATGTCACACAGAACTGCTTTTTAGTCCTCTCTTATTTTTGAGCTTATTGTATCATTAGACTGAACAACCCCCCCCCCCTTGAGGTTGCTATAATATCTCTCATACTCAATGGCTGGACTTAAGCATTATGGAGAAATCCAATTTTGCATTAGAAGTCACACTTGGTTGGAGAAAACTAAGAGCTTCCAGTGTTAGAAGTCAGAACTGAG
This sequence comes from Glis glis, assembly GCA_004027185.1. NCBI lineage: Eukaryota > Metazoa > Chordata > Mammalia > Rodentia > Gliridae > Glis > Glis glis. Next base: position 9,111 of record PVJS01035161.1, on the reverse strand, counting down.
AGGGATGCCATGGCAGGAGGTGTGTGTGTGTGTGTGTGTGTGTGTGTGTGTTTCAATCTGCCCCACTCTTCCAACTGCTAAGCCTGTAAAATGCTTTCTATCGCTCTTAGTTTGTAAGCAAGTCAGGCTTAGTTAAAAAGGGTTTAGCTGAAAGGCTGCCTATAAAATTATTTCTTTTGCATATTTCATTTTCTTATCACAGGAATTGATGTGATTGTAAAGGTGCATCGGGGAGAGAAGCTAGCTCCTAGCGCAAGACTTGGGGGAAGAAACAGCCTTTCCATATTATGTCTCTGTTGTCTGCTGTCTGGATCAAGTGAACATAATTGTGTCCCCTTCTCCGTGGAGTATCCCCTTCACTGTCAATTTCAGAAACACGTTGAGATTTTTCTATATAAGAGCTGATATTGCAAACAGATTTGCAAGTCATAGTTTTGAGTTGTTTTCTGTAGGGAAGAAAAAAAAACCCAGCCTGTTTTGTTATTTTTGATGAAATCTCTCAGTCCCTCAAAGTGGAAACGATTATTAGAAAGAACAAGCACAGAGTGTTTGAGAAAATAAATACATTCTAGCTATGAAATACCATAAAAACAGAGGGCCTGATGAATCGTACTCGACACTAACCTTCCAGCCTATTGTCTGCTATTGCAAACCTCCATTTCTTCTCGCGGAATGAAAAACAGGTAGAATTTCTGAGTAGAGAATCTAATTCCCAACCCTTTCTTTTTCCCTGTTTTTTGTTTGTTTGCTGTGGCTGTTTTGTTTTTAGTGCGGTGCATACTCGTAGCAGGAGAGCCCAGTAAGTAATCATGACCTTACCGCAGAGGCTGCAGAATTTCGGGGACCTGCTGTGCTCACGGGGGTCCTGTGTGCCCAGGCTGGGCTACCTCATCAAAGATGTGGGAGCAGACCACAGCAACACACAGGCTCCTGGGACCAGGGAAAGACACTTTGGTGGAGGAGGCTGATGACAGTCTGATCTAAAACCCAGCATCATAAAACCGCCCAGATGTCTTTCACACTTAAGCTAACTTTGGTTTTCCTAACATCAACATTAACTAACGGGTTGACATGGAAACCGTCATATGAGCCTGTCATGGTTGGCATCTGGTACGTTCCTCAACAGCTCATGTGTTGAAAGCACAGTCCCCAGGGCAGCAAGGTCCAGAGGTAGGGCTTTTAGGCGACGATTGGACCCTAAGGGTTCTGACCTCAAAAGTGGATTAATCCACTGGTAGCTGCATGGACTACTGGGAGGTGGGACCTAGTTGGGGAAAGTAGGTCACTGGGGGCGTGCCCTGGAAAAGGATTCTTCTTCTTCTCCTTCTTCTTCTTCTTCTTCTTCTTCTTCTTCTTCTTCTTCTTCTTCTTCTTCTCCTTCTCTTCCTTCACTTATTCCCTCCTCCTCCTCCTCCCCCTCCTCCTCCTCCTTCTCCTCCTCTTCCTCCTCTTCTCCTCCTATCATCCTCCTCCTCTTCTTCTCCTCTCCTCCTTCCCCTCCTCCTCCCCCTCCTCCTCCTTCTCTTCTCCTTTCCTCCTCTTCCTCCTCTTCTAACTTTTCCTCCTCCTCCTCCTCCTCTTCTCCTCCTCTTCTCCTCCTTCTCCAGCTTCTCCTTCTCCTCCTCCTCTTCTCCTCCTTCTCCAGCTTCTCCTTCTCCTCCTCCTCTTCTCCTCCTTCTCCAGCTTCTCCTTCTCCTCCTCTTTCTCTTCCTTCTTCTCCTCCTTCTCCTCCTCCTTCTCTTCTCCTCTCCTCCCACCTCCTCCTACTCCTCCTCTCTTTCTCTCTCTCTCTCTCTCTCTCTCTCTCTCTCCTTCCACCCTGCCATGAGTTGAACAACGTTTCTCTACCACACCCTTCTGTCATGATGTCGCACATTCCCTCTGGCCCAGAGCAATGGATCTGGCCAACTACAGACCGAATCCTGTGAGACCACGAGCCCAAATAAATCTTTCCTCCTCTAAGTTGTTCTTGTCAAGTATTTTGGTTACGGCGACGAAAAGCTGACTAACACAGTGCCCGTTTATTAGCAAAACTTGGGACTAAAAACACCTACTTCAAAGAGCCCCTGTTCCTAGATTAATTGTAAACATGTACAATAAGTGTATATAAATAAATTCAGTGACTGTTCGCTTTTAATTTTTTGTGTGGTACTGGGGATTGAACCCAGGGGCATTCTACCTCCGAGCTATACCCCCCAGCCCTTTTTATTTTGAAACAGGGTCTTACGAAATTGCTGAGGAGCTCACTAAGTTGCTGAGGCTAGCCTTGAACCTGTGATCCTCTTATCTCAGCCTCCCAAGTATTGGAATGACAGGGGTATGCCACCATGCCTGGCTCATTTTAAAAATTAATAGACCCCCCCTTTGGGGACAACACTCTATACAGTTTATTTGATGGCACTGGGAAGCGGGTGTCTCCAGCAGCTGAGGATGAACAGGCATTAGGGCACAGGTCTGGCCTGACCCCACACGCCTGTACAGATGTTCTGACAGATGCTGTAAATGGTACCCAGTACAGGCAGCCCTGAGGGTTCTGCCAGCCCCTGCCTTGCTGTCTCTTCACACAGGCAACACCAGTGGCCACTGGCAGGGACACAGCGCCCCCTGCTGTCTCCTCCGCCCTGGTGTAGAGGGGGAGGATGTGCGCTGACCCTGTGGACAGCCAGCTGGGGAAAGGAAACCAGAGAGTTTGCTGCAGGGACCCTCAGGACAAACGGAGTGAACATAAAGTTTTATTGCAACTTGAAATAAAATGAAATACCTCCCTTATCAATGCATCCAAGAGATGCCTAGTCTGGAAATGAAGCCCACACAGAGGGATTTTCCCCTCCCTCTTTTATTCTTTTCTGGGTAATGCATTCCACTGGTAACATACCAGGCAAGAGAAACTGAATCGCGACCCCTTGCAGCTCCTGGCTAGCAGAGCATCCTTCCCCTACCCCCACAGAACCCACAGCCGCCTGGGAACGCCGTAATCATCTAAGGCCAGGCGAGGCAGAGTGAATTTCATTTTATTTATTTATCTTATACTAGGGATGGAACCCAGGGGCATTCTATCTCCAAGTTATACCCCTGGCCCTTTTATATTTACTATTTATTTATTTATTTATTTATTTACTTATTTATTTAATGGAAACAGGTTCTTGCTACCTTGCTGAGGGTCACGCCGCATTGCTGAGACTGTCCTGGAATTTGCAATCCTCCTGTCTCAGCCTCCCAAATATTAGGATTACAGGTAGGCACCACCACACCTGGCTCAGAGTGAATTAATATGTACTCATGTGCATGCCTGGTCAGTTGAACTCAAGACGTACTGTAGAAAGGAGATGGTCACGGGGCCAGCGTAACAGAGAAGAGCTGCTGGAAAGATCTCAGAGGGGCTTGTGTGCTGAGTTTATTCGTGTGTGTGTGTGTGTGTGTGTGTGTGTGTGTGTGCATGTGTGTGTGTCTGTGTGTGTATGATTGTAAGAAACACAGACGTCCTCTCAGACCAGAGCAGCAATGAGACAGGGGGCAGGCTGAACCCACAGCGTGCTCTCTCATATCTGGGGGGGCTTTTGGCTTTGCAAGTGATGACTTCCAAAGCCTCCCCGTGAACATTCTTCTGTTTGGGAAACAAACAGGGTCTCCAACGCAGTTTGCAGGCTGTGTTGGGGGAGGTTGTGGTGGGGAAGGGCACATTTCCCCTGTCCTGCGTCCTCTTCCAGGACGGGAGCTTTAGCACGTGAGGACCTGGGGCATCGCGTGGGTGAGAGGAGGGCTGGGTGAGAAGCAGCCAGGCATGAGGGACTTCAGAAAGATTCCCTTTTATGGAGGGAGCCTGGCGGGCACAGTCAGGCTCTGTCGGAGTGAGGTTAGAGGAGGCAAGGAGTAAAAATGAGCCTTCACATTTTATGACATTTTGGAGCTCAGGCTGAAATGGATCAGAAATGACACATTCTTTCTTGGTGACATCTGAGTGTGGGGGTCATTCCCTGCTCACCTCCATCCTCTCTTCATTCACGGCTTTCTGTGTGCAGCCATGCGAGGTACATGGACTCCCCCCCCTGCAAGCTGCCTCGATGGATGTGGGGCATCAGAAGTGGCTGCAGGCTAGAGGTTGTACCTTACCTGCTGTCTACCTGGCTTCTCGGCACGACATAGGCACCTGCTGTCTACCTGGCTTCTCGGCATGACATAGGCACCTGCTGTCTACCTGGCTTCTCGGCATGACATAGGTGTCTGCTGTCTACCTGGCTTCTCAGCACGACATAGGCACCTGCTGTCTACCTGGCTTCTCAACACAACATAGGCGCCTGCTGTCTACCTGGCGTCTCAACATGACACAGGCGCCTACCGTCTACCTGGCTTCTCAGTAGGACATAGGCGCCTAGGCGCCTGCTGTCTACCTGGCTTCTCAACATGACATAGGCGCCTGCTGTCTACCTAGCTTCTCAGCACAACATAGGCACCTGCTGTCTACCTGGCTTCTCAACATGACACAGGCGCCTGCTGTCTACCTGGCCTCTCAGCACGACACAGGCACCTGCCCTATGAACAGGTTTGAGGGTTTTACGAGGGTTTAATTCTTCCATTTAGCATGCACCACCCCCTATTTCAGGCCAGCACCCTTCCGCACTGACAAAGGGCCACCAGAGAGAAGGATGTCTATGAACCCCAGGGACCTGTGCCTCTGTGGTCATAGATGCTGACCCAGAGACCCCGGGTGTCTTTCTAGGAAAATTGCAGGTGCAGGCTGCACAGCTCAAAGGGTCTAAGGAGATGGTTCTGTCTGCAGAAGCGACTTAACGGAGGACAGAAAAGCCACCCTGAGGTGCCACTCTCTGATAAGTACCTTCCTGCCTGGGCCATAGCTTCACCAAGCACAGGTCCCCCCCTCTCCTTTCCTCCCTCTCTAATATACTTTTATTGATGCATTATAGTCTCACATCATAATGTAGTTCAGAGTGACAGGGACAGACAGGCACACAGCACTTGGTGAGCTTCCCCGGCTCCCTCCCCACTCCCTCCTCTTCCCCCTACATGATATTGAGATTGGCATCGATAATTCCTATATGTACATAACATCAGTGGAAATTTTTCCTTCATTAATTCTCCCCCCCCACACACATACCACCACCACCCTCCCCTAGACCCCCTCCCTGGCTCCACTGGAGTTTCTCCTCCATTATCTGGAGCCCCTCTGGTATCCCGATGACTCCCTAGCTTCCATACATGAGAGAAAACACAGGACCCTTCTCTTTCTGTGACTGGCTGATCATCATGTTCTCCAGCTCCATCCATTTTCCCGCAAATAACATACTGTTGTTCTTCTTGATTGCTGAGTAGAATTCCATTGTGTGTCTATCCCATAATTTTGTAATCCATTCATCTGTTGATGGACACCTAGACTGGTTCCATAATTTGGCTATTGTGAATTGTGCTGTTATAAACATGGATATGCATGGATCACTGTAATATTCTGAGTTCAGTCCCTTTGGAAAGATCCCCAGGAGTGGTCTAGCTGGATGCTATGGTGGATCCATTCCCAGTTTTCTGAGGGATCCCCATGCTGATCTCCATAGCAGCTGCACTACTTTGCAACCTCACCAACATGTATAAGAGTTCCTACTCCCCCACATCCTTGCTGGAATTTATTGTTTGTATTCTTGATGATTGCAAGGCAGGGCTCTCTCTGTGCTCCCGGGAGCTCTGAGCATACTCACAGCACGAGTCAATGCCAGTAAGTGTGCTGGCATCCATACCTTCGCTTCAGTACAAAATGACTTGCAATTATTGTCCCTGATACTTATGTGCACGCATACACACACACACACACACACACACACACACATAGACACACGTGGGTGTACAGGGAGGTCTACACATGATGTGTGCATGCACTCCCCTGTGCAGATGTCTCATGGAGAAACAGCCAACAGGAGCACGGGGCTCCTGTTTGAAGGAGACCCTGCAGTTCTCTTTGTCCCCGTGCCTGCAGAATCCCACTTGACAAAAGACCACCCACCCTGTAAGAACTGTCCACACACCCCACCTGTGACTCCCTGACAACCCCCACTTTCCACAGGAAAAAAATTGACCTCTTATTTCTGCCCAGACTTTTTCAAATTATATAATAAACTGTTGACCTCAAGAAGTAGGAACTGTCTGTACTTTGGCCTCATCTGGTCCAGGGTATGATTTAGTTGTCAAAACGATGTTTAAATATTTGATTGACTAGGCACGGTGGTGCACACCTGTAATGCCAGTACTTGGGAGGCTGAGACAGGATGATTGTAGGTTTGACGCTAGCCTCGGCAACTTAGTGAGACCCTCAGCAACTTCGTGAGACCCTGTCTCAAAATAAAAAATGAAATAGGGCTGGAGGTGTAGGTCAGAGGTAGAATGACCTGGGCTCCATACAGGAGGAGCTAGATTCCAAGATCAGGGTTAACACATCAGGTATTTTTCTGACACTCTATACCCCAATATGATGTAAGGTTACAATGCACCAAATTTAAAAAGGAACATATAACAATATAAAAGATGTTTTTAATTTTTTTGTGGTACTAGAGATTGAACCCAGAGACGTTCTACTCTAAGCTACACCCCCAACCCTCCCCCCCTTTATTTGAAACAGTCTCATTAGGTTGCTGAGAGTCTCGTTAAGTTGCTGAGACTGTCCTTGAACCTGCGATCCTCCTGTCTCAGCCTGCTAAGTACTGGGATTACAGGCGTGTGCTACCACATCCGGCTAAGATGCTTTTAATTCTTATGTGCTTCATATATTTCTGCATTTTATTACAAAGCTGTGACGTTTATCTTATCTAAAGGAAAAATTAGCTAATGAAAATAGCATGTATGTATCCCACATCAATACCCAGAAAGTTGTTCTCCCCATTTTTAGCACCAAGAACCTTGAAAGATGGAGGATGACGTTAGAATTTATTGGCAGTTTTTAGGAGGAACTATGAGCATTGCCACACTATGGGCACCTTTATAATATTTTTTGATACAAACAGATGCTCCTGGCAGTCAAGCCTACCGCTTATTTTGCATATTCTGTGTTCCTATACTTTTATAAAACCATACAGCTCTTACCATGAAGGGAATACTTTTCATGAATGAAAGTAACACTTGTATGTCCTTTGTCAGTAACTAGATGTAATCTCTGTCCCCTTTTTAGCATCACACACTTTGAAACATCAGAAGCATACTGAGAATAGTATGCTAAGTGAGATTAGCCAGTCTCCAAAAAGTGAATAATTGTATGTTTTCTCTCATATGAGGAAGCTAGGCAGGAATTGGGAAACAAGGGTAACCTCAGATAGAGAAACAGAGACTCCAGTGGAGTGATACGGGAGGTTTAGGGGAGAAAGGAGGGATGATAGAGCTGGGAAGAAGGTAATAGTTGAAATAATGCTACATACGTATGTTCAGCTACCAATGCCAATCTCAAAGACATGTGTAGGAAAGAGGAGAGAGGGGGTGAGACCTGGAAATGGATGTTCCATGAGTTGTGTGCATGTATATGCCTATCACTTTGTACAACAGTATTATGTCTAATTACAATGCACCAAAAAATTTTAAAAAGCAATACCGGAGTCACATGCAGGTGCTGGTGTTGGGAGGGTGGGGAACGCTGAGCCTCACAGCATCCTTGAACTTTCCCCGTGTGAAATGGTGCTCCGGATGTTAGGCCAGAGACAAATCAGGCCTCTGGGGTGCAGGGACTGTCACATGTCATGCTGCAAAATAGCACAGCCTCTATCTCCGCTCCTTTCAGGAGGGTCTGCCCTACTGGAGAGTCTAAATTGCACATGTGACCGGAGAGAATGAGAACCAGGCAAGAGACCTAGGGTACCCCAAAGAAGCCAGCATGGCTATGCTTCCTTTAAATTGGATTAGCAGTTTAGTCAAGAACAATTCATTTGACATTTAAAAGCTTGAGCCAGGCACAACGGTGCACACTTGTGATCTGAGTACTTGGGCGGCTGAGACAGGAGGATCACAGGTTTGAAGACAGCTTCAGCAGTGGAGTGAGACTCTCAGCAACCTAACAAGACCCTGTTTCAAAATAAAAATAATACAGGACTGGGGAGCTGGGTGTGGTGGCACACACCTGTAATTCCAGTAATTGGGAGGCTGAGGCGGGAAGATGGTAGGTTCATGGACAGACTCAGCAACTTAGCGAGGCCCTCCGCAATTTAGTGAGAACCTGTTTCAAAATAAAAAATAAAAAAAGGGATGACAGTGTAGCTCAGAAATAGAATGTCCCTGGGTTCAATCCCCAGTGCCACACACATGGGGCGGGGGAGAGCTTGATATGGTTATATTTAGAAAAGAAAGACAAAAAAAAATGCCTAAGTATGAATACCGATGTGAAAAATATAAAGTAAGTACTCTCCTATGCATAAAGATGTGAGCTCTTTTTGATTATTATTTTTCTCTCTCTGTTCTTGAGAAAGATTGTCGGATATAGTCAATAATGGCCTATGGATTCATCCCTGCTAATATGCTATTTAATGGGATCGGCCAGCTCCACATTTGACACTTTCTGTTATGTTTCTTCTTTCAACTAAACTCCATGGACAAAAGAAGGTATTTTAGTTCAGAGACATACGAAACCATTCTTTTAGGGTAGAATGGAGCTGAGCGGCACATTTTCAGACGTTCATTATGAGGCTGAAACGCAAACCCGATTCGGCGGTTTGTTTTCAAATCTCCCTATATCACCTTCTTTCGGGCCATTAGCCTTTGTGATCAGATGTTTGTGTGTGGAGATAAACACGTTTGCACCTGCCTGCAAATGCCGGGGCCTAAAAGAGAAGCCAAATATTGAAAATTGCCGGTGGGAATCTAGGAACGTTGATATAATGAAATTGAGTTCACCCAAGATCCGTAAGCCACGGTGCATCCAGGTCTGGGGATGTACATTGCCACTGTGTGTTTTGTGGGTTCCTTCTCCAGGGCCCCCCAGCACCACCTGCAGCTGGCACAGCTAGGGGAGAAGGATATGGAGTGGAGAGGATGGGAGGCCATCTCCGCCATGACACTATGGCCTCCTGGTTCTTCCAGCAAGGTGGGGGACACAGAAGGGTAATGTTTACTGGCCTGGAAGGTACACTGGAC